>CM033452.1:20422772-20479369 GCA_019425755.1 Amaranthus cruentus
GGTACGAATTCTACGTTGAAGGGCGGTCATCGAGGGTTCGCCCGCCCCCTTTGGGGTCGTCGGCCTCGGGAGCCACCTTTTTCTAGGACTGGTCCACTCTCTATGGATTCTACTACCCTATTTATAGATGGTATTCACCATAAATGCTCAAACTCTGAACTGAGAGAATTTTTCAAAGCAGCGGGAAAGGTAGTAGATTCTTTCATTTCTTTTAAAAAGAGAGCAAACAGGAGATGGGCTTTTGGTTTTGTTCGCTTTCAGACTCGAAAGGAGGCAAATGGAGCCATTCACGCTTTGGATGGCTCAGTATTTAGAGGCCTGAAGATACGAGTGACTTTTGCAAAATACAGTAAAGGAGGTAAACCTTTTTCTCACAACCATGATAAAGGGTTGAACTTCAAACGTCAACACAAGAGTACTCCTCGACCCTCCTTTAGAGGCAATAGATCATATTCGGACATTATAAAGGGCAAGCAATAGATAACCTCGTCGGCGGAACTGAGTACGAACACTACGCCAATTCTTTTCAAGGATAACGTCGTTGAAAATAATGATATGGACATGAACTTGAGAAAGGCTAGTGTTGTTGAGAAGGAGCAAATCTTCGACCAAGGTCATGTAGTTTCAAACATTGAAGCTGCCGTTTCCAGTCCAAGCACTAGCCAGGCTGCTATGAAGGACACAAAGGATAATATTCCAAAAAAAGATGGGGTTGCCGTGAAAAACGACTACTTAAAGGAAGACTCTACTACAGAAGATGTCCTCGAGAATGACTCTCAGTGCACCGACGGTGTTGGCCTACGGGATGCTTCTAACATAAAATCGGTTTCTATTGGAAAAACCCGGTCTTGTCGTCCTGTTAGTTTGAAGAAAGCTATGAATACTAAGGATATTGCAAATTTCCTGGGCTACTATGGCCCTACAAAAGCTTAAGTTACATGAACAAGCCGACCTAGGGAGGGGGGACTAGGTACTGGTGGTGGGTGGTGTGTCTGGTTTGTTAATTTCCTAGGTTTGGTAGCGCTTTGTTTTTGGTGTAGATGAGTGGGGTTGTGTTTTGGCGGTGTGGGTTTCTTCTCCTTTAGTTTATTTCTTCCTGTTTATCTGGGGTTCAAGTCTTCTTGGCGGGGCTGTTGGGTTAGCATTCTAGTTCATGGTCGTCGGTCCGTTTTCACAGTCTTGTTTTATGGTCGGGTTCCTTTCCAAGCTACTGTTTTTCTGGTCCATTTTAATGGTGTTCAAAGTGTTCGTATTGGCTGCTCTTTTTCTGTCCTTCTAATGGGTTTCAAGTTCTGGGACGTTTATTGCTGGTTGTTATCCCTGTTCGACGGATTGAGGATATCGGTGTCATTGGTGTTTCTCTGTTTTTCTGGTGGGTGGCCCTCGTCTGCAATGGTGCTTCTAAGGGTATTGGGCGTCGAGGTACAGTTTTATTGGGGCTCAATTTTCAGTCGTTTGTCTTCAATGGTGTGGGTTCTTTTAAGTGGAGTGGAGCTCGGTTCTTTGGTGTTTCGAGAGATTTTTAGGTTGTTTTAATAATATTCTTTCATCCTGGGGGTTGTTGGGCGTCCGGTCGGTGGTTGCTTCTCGGTCTTTAGGGTCCTGGTGTTGGGTAACTGCAGTTTTGGTGTTCTTCGGTGTCGGTGGTATGGTTGTTGAGGGTTTTGTTTGGTGTTTTAGTTGGTGGCTCTTGAGTTGTAGCTTCAAAGAGGTTGTCTTCGCTTGGGCAGCGTTTTGTTTGGTGCAGGAATCGAACGTGGGTATTTTTGGATGCTTTCCAAAGCTCGTTTTTGGCGTGGGCAGTGGTGTTGGTCTAGTTTGGTGGATGGTTGGGTATTTGCTTCAAAAAGGGTATTTTTTGGTGTTTTTATGCCTACGTGTTGATTGTTTTCCGGTGTTTGTGGTGTGTCTTCTTTTGGTGAAGCTTTAGGCGATTTTTAAGGTGGTGGTGCTTGGTGATTTCGTCTCTAAAATTGGTGTTTGTCACTTTTTGAATAGTGAGGTCAAGCGTGTTGGCTTGGACTTCGTGGTGTTCGTGGTGATTCACTGTTCGTGGAGTTTTGTGGTTAAGGATCTCGTTGGCGGGTTTGTAGGCTGGTTTTCAGAGATGTTGGGGTGTTGGAGCTTTTTTGGCTAGTCGTTGGTCGAATTTTGGTGTTTCTTTCTGTTTGGCGTTCTTTCTGTTATGGCCTTTTGGTCTCACTCTGAAGGCGTTTTTGTCTTACTTGGTGTTAGTATAGCGTTTCTTGGTGTGTTAGGGGCTTGGTCCAGCTTGTTTTGGTGTTCTTTTGAAAATCGTTTATTGCATAGCCCACCCCTATGCTGTTTAGGGTGGCCTGTTTCTTGGTCTCCCTCTTCCAATGGCTTTTTTCCCTACGGGGTTTTTTCTTGCGTGGGTTTGGGGTCCGATTCGATAAGTGGTGTTCCTCCTTTATTTTAATATATTCCTAATTTAAAAAAATAAAATAAAATAATAAAAATATAATAATATATATATATATATATATATATATATATATATATATATATATATATATATAATATATATATATATATATATATATATATATATATATATATTAATATATATATATATATATATATATATATATATATATATATATATATATATATATATATATAATATATATATATATAATATATATATATATACTATATATATATATATATATATATATATATATATATATATATATATATATATATATATATATATTAAATGTAATGAAGTTTAGATGTTTACAAGATGTAGACATGAAATATTGAAATATTTAACCATGCTTCATTCATCATTTCGGAAATGTCTTTGGATGTAACCCATATATCTTTGTTGTCCTGATAAAAAGTAAGGGTGCCTTTTTTGGAACAACAATTGTGTCTGGATTTTCTTCAATCATGATCTGTTTCAACAAGGCAAGTTCTGATGTATTCATATCAAGATCCCCACCATCAAAAATTGCTAATTGATTATCCGATCCTGCACTCGACTCTTGCGTTCTATAGGGATCACAACTACCGACTTGTTGTTTGCTTTGCGATAAGGTTTTCAATGCATCGCCCTTTTTACAAATTTGTGAAATATATATAAATAAATAAAAAATAATGATTCCATTGCTGATATAAAAAAAATAAACATAACGATAGTGAAAACTAACCATTTCATCAAACACAACCATAGATATAGGCCACTGCACAAAATAGCCTTTTGATTTTCCAACCTCTGTTTCACCATCAGGCGACGGGACCAGCAAAGTTACCAACTTATGATCCTCATAAAGATTGTCAATAATCACCTTGTAATGATCGGGAGACACTCGCAAAATATTCTTTTTACATCTTTCAACAAGGTGTAGAAAGCTCGCGACAAATATGCTCTTTTTCCATCAACATCGTATTCCGACCATAGTTTGGGTCTAATTTTTTTTTTCTTCATATCTTGCCGCACTTTGAGACCATCTTTTGTCTTTCCCGACATGTTTAGCAAAGTCCCAATGCTCGAGTGACATACATTCTTTTCAATATGCATAACATCAAGACAGTGCCTAACCGATAAAGATTTCCAATAAGGTAGGTCCCAAAATATAGAAACACTTAGAGACGGTGAATGCAACAAAAGGGGAATTGTTGTTTTGTACTTTTAAGTTGCAGAATATAAAATAAACAATAAATACTTAAACAAAAACTAGAAAGATAAATGGAGACAAGGATTTTACGCGGAAACCTTCTAGGCCTAACAGAAGGAAAAACCACGACAACTCGGGATTTTAAGCTTCTCTTAAAAAGTTTTAGGCAATTATTACAATTACATAAAACACTTCTCTTCTCTTCTCAACTAGGCCACTTCTGTTATCTTTCTCCCTCTCTTTCTCTTCTCTTTCTCACGTTTCCCCTATTCCCTCAAGTCCAGTTACAATAAACTCTCAAAAACCCTTACAAAAGAATTTATCTAGAAAGGATAAAAACTAAGATATTGCATAAGAAAAATATAATAAATTTATTGGCAAATGAAGGAATAAATATTTTTCTTACTTGGTGATCTCTCTTAATTTTTTCGGTTAGGGCACACTACACAATAACCGGTTAAAAAAATCTATTTTTATATAAGTGTACCCGTTGGATTTACAAAACCCTAACTACCCATATTTACCTTATTGTCAAATGTGGGAAAGTGAAAAATAATCTTGGGAGTTATTAAATAAAAGCTACGGTTAGATTTTGATTTTAATGGCTAAAATAAGTTAATTAAGATTAATTATATTAAAACCTAGTTAACTCCCTATTTTCATTGGAGAGAAATAAGGAGACTTATTCTCATCCTCTAGATTATTTTTAGGTGGTTATTTAATGATTGCCAATTAATAATTTCTGCAATATCCGAATTCTTAACCGTACATATCAACTAAAAATAGAAAAAATAATTTCCTACGTTATTTTAGCTGACGCACTTCTCCAGACCTGTATCGTTGGTAACACGACACTGTGTCCACCAGCAACTTTTATCAGTTTACTAATTCTTGGAACAGTAGAAATAAAATGCACTTTTCAACTTTTATCAGGTTCCATCAACGATTTATAAAACCGGATATATGACCTACAAAACAATATCTAGAACATGTTTGTTTTTATTAAGGTGAAGTCATCATCAAAACTTAAGAGGGTCAACACAAAAGATGGACCTCTTTTTCCACAAGTCACTTTTACGCATTTACCGTGCACTGTATCACTACAAAAAAAGTTGCTTCTACCTACGCTTAAAATTGCATTTAGGCACGCTTATATATGAGGCTGATGCATTTAGCCACACTTAATTAAGCATGCTTCCAGCTTGTGTGGGTAAATTTTAGGCACGCTTAATAAGCGTGGCTAAACTTTATCTTTATCATGCTTATAAGTGTGACTAATAGTACTTATTGCCACAAATAAAAGTATTGGAAACTTTTTAATTTAAAACAACGATACATTATTATTATTATCATTATTATTATTATTATTATTATTATTATTATTATTATTATTATTTATTTTAAATGTCAAATTTCAATAAATAATAGGAAAAAGCCAAACATAAGTCTTAACCAAATTCTCATCATTAAATGCCAACAAATGTTCAAAGTAAGGGTATATACAAAGCCTAAATAAAATACTCCATTAATGGATTACTAGTGGGTAGAAACAAGTGTGAAATAGCTTAATAATAGTAAGTTGTCCATCACCCTCAACTCAAAACATCATAAAAACACGTAGCAGCAGCCTTGTCGACGCCTCGATGTCACAGCAGCTCATAGCATTGTCCAATGTTTATGATCTTTCACCAATTCACCAATTCACCAATTCATCTTTATAATCCATAAACATTATAAACCATAAAAGCTGATAAAGCACTGCCACAATGCCACAAAACCACTAATTATCACAAGTTCATGAAAGTTCATATTTCACCAATTCATATAAATTAACATGAAAACTATAAATTAAAGCCAAAATAAATACAATTTTCAACAACAAAAATAAGTACAAATTGAATTTTCTGTGCAGGAGATCAGGGATACCGTTACGTGATTTTAAATTTCAAAAATAAAATACGCAACAAACAAAATTATGCATCAACAAGCCAAATAAAATGAATAAATACAAAAAACCCCCTCTAATTTATCAATAATTCAAAAATAAAAAAATCAATATTCTAACATTCAACACAAAAATGACCGAAAAGATATTGAAAACAGTAATAAAACTCATAAGAAACTTACTTGGGAGGGAATAATTAAGTCATGTATGCAGGTTGTTGAAAGTGACTCAACTTTGGCAAAAACGTTTTGGCCACTTGAACAATCAGAGTCTACAAGGGGTATTTAAGATGATAAATGGTGTTAGGACTCTCTGAAATCAAAACGATTGAAGGCGTATATGCAATTCTTTTTTCAATTCAAATTTTATATGTGGATTTCATTTCCAAGATAAGTTATACCTTCACCAAATCCATAAAATTATACACAAAATTATTCAAATTGGATAAAAAAAAAAATAAAAAGCCTAAAAGAAAATCAAACCCTAAATCTTACAACTTCACCAAATTCCATAAATTGAACACACAAATCCATCAAAAACCCTAAAAAAATGAAAAAATCCGAAAACCCATTCAAATTGAACCTGTAAAGTCAAGGTTTAAAGCTACCTAAACTGAAACCCTGATGATATAGGCATGTCCTGTATAACCCAGGAGAGGAGAAAAGAATATGATAATCCTCTGGTGTAGGCCAGGGATCAGATACAGAATTGAGAAAGGAGTAGAAAGCAAAGACAATTAGAAAGAATCATATTACTATTATTGAATATGCATATTGAATATACTAATATTGACAGCCTTTTATACTACAAGACAAGATGCTAACAAAGTGACAACTAGCAACTACAACTAACACTTGGCATTGGCATACAAATACATCACGTGCCAAGCACACTTATTAAAGACTATATCATATCCTCCCCTTATGAAAATTGACTTGTCCTCAAGTCTGGAATTGATTAAAATCAGGATATTTAGCTTCAAATGTAACTGCATCCTCCCAAGTTGCCTCATGAGCTGCAAAACCTTTCCAATGAATCAGATATTGAATGACAGCTTTATTTTGGAACTTCACTGATCTTCTATCAAGGATGGCCTGTGGCTGAATGTCTTCCACTACATCATGATTATGTAACCAATCTGGAATATGAGTTGCAAAAGGAACTTAAGGCACTACATGATAATAGGGATTAGATGGGTCTATAAAGTTAAACTAAAATCCAATGGAACTCTAGAACGTTTCATTGCAAGACTTGTAGCCAAAGGTTTCACTCAAAAGTATGGAACTGACTATTATGAGGAGACTTTCCCCCCCGTAGTCAAAATGAACACCATAAGGTGCCTTTGAGCCATTGCTGCCAACAAACATTGGAAAGTTCACCAACTCGATGTCAACAATGCTTTTCTTCATTGTGATCTCCATGAAGAAGTGGACATGAAACTCCTGGAGTTCGTTCCTAATTCTGAAGGAAAAGTATGCCTTTTAAAAAATCTTTATATGGCTTGAAACAAGCCTCTAGGAGTGGCATGCTAGATTAGTAAATGAGCTTCTAAGCCTAGGATACAAACAATCAAAAAATGACTATTCTCTTTTTACTAAATATGTTTCAAATAAAATCACCATATTAATTGTCTATGTGGATGATATTTTGATTTCAGGAGATAATGAGGCTGAAATTATATTCATTAAAAACACTTGCATGATGTGTTCACTATTAAGGATCTAGGCCAGCTACATTACTTTTTAGGAATTGAAGTAAGTAGAGTAAAAGATAGTCTAATTTTGACTCAACAAACATACACAAAAGAATTGCTTCAAAGTACTGGTGTCAATCACTTCAAAAAGGTAGTAACACCATTACCTTTGAATTCAAAGCTATCTGCTAAGCAAGGTGATCTCCTACATGATCCAACCCTTTACAGGAGTATTATTGGTAAAGTCAATTTCTTAACTAACACTAGGCCTGACTTATCGCAAAATTTAAGCCAATTCATGCAAAAACCTAGAAATTTCCATTGGGATGCTCTCTTACATACACTTAATTACATTTCAAGCACTAGTGGGCAAGGTATTGTTTTACTAGGGGACACAAAGCTTACCCTACAGGCCTATTCAGATTCTGATTAGGGAGCCTGCACTGATATAAGAAGATCAATTTCAGGATACTTCCTTCTTCTTGGTAATTCCCTTATTAGTTGGAGGTCTAAGAAACAACAAGTTGTTTCAAGATCAAGTTCTGCGGCAGAATATAGGGCTATGGCCAATGCTGCCTCAGAAGTGACATGGGTTGTGAGATTGTTAAACGATCTTGGTTTACACAACATTCAACCAGACACGTTGCATTGTAATAACATCTCAGAAATACATATTGCAAAGAACCTGGTGTTTCATGATAAAACCATGCATATAGAGGTTGGCTATCATTTTACACGAGATAAAGTTCTTGAAGGACTATTACAACTATCCTACTTTCCTACAACAAATCAATTAGCAGATGTCTTGAATAAGATCATCCCTTCTGCACATTTTCAACTTCTCTTGACCAAACTAGGTATTTCTATACCTAATACCTAGTTTGAGGGTGGATGACAAAGTATATTGATATTCTTTGCTCAGAAGGGAGCTGTTGTCCCTCAGCTCCAAGATTAGTAGGGTAGAGCTAGCTCTATTATACAAGCAGTAAATCTCAAAGGGGTCATATTCTTCATCTACAACAGAACACCACAGCTACCAGATGCACACAAAGAACTTCTTATTGCTTCTATTACTGCACGTGTCTACAGGCTTAGGAATTAGTTGTTTGGTTTGTTAATATATTAGTTTGTTATAACTAACTAGAGTAAGTTAATCATATAATTGTATTAGCTTTAGTTTTCTTTTCCTGTTCTTGGTTTTCCTCTTCTATATAAGGGGGACTTATACCTTTTATGTGGATTCTCTTAATGAATTAATAAAATTCAGTTTTTCTTTCTTATCTTTGGCTTATTTTCTCACATCTTAATTGTATCAAATTGAGAGAGGTATACAAAGGTTATTTGTTACAAGCAAAGTTAAACAATAATGTTATGGTGTGTTTGGGAATGGACATTTGATTTATAAATCCTGAATTGGCTCAATTTACTTGTTTGGGAGGTCATAAAATTCAATTCAAGAATTTGGCCCAATTCCAATCCAATTCCAATACTCATTAAAATAACCTATAGTAAAATGACAACCCATAACCTGTCATTTGAAATCCAATCTGCCTTTCCCTATTCAGAAACCCTATTTTCATTTTTTATTTTCTCTCCTTCTTTGACTGGTGTGTTCACTCAATCGTTGTTGTCCCTCTCGATCCACCATTATTGTTGGTGTTCATTGCTCCAAAGCTTTTGTCCTTGCTTTTCAGGTATGCTCCATCTTTTACTTTCTATTTCTCCATCTTAGAATCTTGTACTCTTTTTGTAATTGCTCTAAAGAGTTATAATGATGGTAAATACTCGTTCTCAAAATATTCGCCATCAGGAAACAACACATTAATTAGATGTTGAAAATGTATAAGAAAGCAGGTAATGAAGAGGATACGTGTTCTAATGATAAAAATACAGCTCTATCCTTACAATACTATACAAATTCTAATGTCAATATAGTAGAAATTACTAAATATTTTGACCTAATTATTTCTCCATTATTTATTTTAGTTATTCTTTCTTTTTATGAAGAGCCATAGGAATCTATTTTTTATGGGGATGAATAATGGTATTGAGGATATGTAGTATTTGAAAACGTTATGTTAAAAAAGTACTATGCTTTATCAATATCATTTTGAATGTTAATTTGCATTGTGTTATATTTGCAATGTGTTGATTATTCTGTTACTTGACAATGAATCACTAAATAAAGTATAGGTTCATCTTTTATAAGATTGCTTGATTGGATTTTCCCTTAATTCTTCTGATATTATTAAGAATGGTTGTTTGATGACAAATATTGTTTTTTTTATGGGAAGACAAAAAATATCTGATCAATTTAGTATTCATGAATCCAGAAAACGTGCAAGGGAGAATGTGGATAAACATGAGAAAGTTGTTATGGCAGTTATAGGTTTTTTCATGACTGTTGTTGTGGCTTGGTTTTATTTGAGGTATGGAGTAAAGGAAATAACTTGGAATCAACAAGAACGTATGAATAGACGAACAATTTGGATGGACACGTTGATGAATGATAGAATATGTAAGGAGCAATTACGTCTAGACAAACGATGTCTTGAGAAATTGTGCAATATTTTACAATCCAAGGGTGGTTTAGTGACTACAAGATATGTTACAGTGAAAGAAATTGTTGTAATGTTTCTTCATGTTCTTGCACATGATTTAAAAAATAGAACTATACAAGCAACCTTTGCTCGTTCTGGAGAGACTATTAGTCGACAATTTCACGTAGACTTTAAAGCACTATCAAGCTTGGAAAGTATTATATAAAACCATGTAACCAGAGCAATTACACAAAGGATACAAAGGGGAATAGGTTTGAGGTATGTTATATTATTAAACATATATCGATGTCTTTACTTTCTTAGGAGGTTTGATTTGTAGTATTAACTAGCATAAACAAGATTAAGGCGTTGTTGGAGCTCTCGATGGGACTCATATTAAAATCACTGTGCCTACTGAGGATCGAGCTCACTACCGAAATAGAAAGGGGGACATTGGCACCAATGTTTTAGCTGCATGTGATTAAAACCTTCGTTTTACTTACGTTTTGCCTGGTTGGGGAGGTTCTACTTTAGATCCACGCATTCTTCGTGATGCTCTTCAAAGGCCTGATGTAAAATGAAAAACTAATATATGTGTAGCAACAACCTAATAATTACACCAAATGTAAAATGAAATGAAAAACTAATATATGTATAATAATTATATAATGCAGATAAGTATTTTCTTGTGGATTTGGGATTTGCTAACGCTGACGGTTTTCTAGCTCCTTATAGAGGTACGAGGTACCATATGAATTTGTGGAGAGGCACCACTCCAACAAATTACAAAGAGCTTTTTAATTTACGAAATTCTTCGGCTCGAAACACAATTGAAAGGGATTTTGGGTTATTAAAAAAGTGATGGAGTATACTTAGAGATCCAAGTTTTTTTGATAAAAAGACTCAAATTAGAATGATTAATTCTTGTTTTATTCCCCGTAACTTTTTGAGGGAAGAAAGTATGGATGAAACAAGTCTTATTAATGAGGTAGATGAAGATTTACTAAATATAGAGACAATTCATGAAGAAGGTGCAGAAGATGATTACATTTTTAGTACACAATCGAGTAATGAGTGGAATGAGTTTAAAGATAATCTTGCACAAAATATGTTTGAAGAATATCAACAGCGAAGGACACATGTTACTTGAGATTTTAGTAAGGAGATGCTATCATAGCCAAGTAGACTGTTTTTTCATGTATTGTTATTTGCACTAAAGCATTAACTTACATCCAAAGAGGGTTTAGATATCAGTAATAGGGAAAGAAGATGTATCAAAAATTGAAAGGAAAGAAGATGTATCAAGAATTTACTTACATCCAAAGAGGGTTTAGATATCAGTAATAGGGCACCATCGAGAAAAGGGGTTAGGGAAGATGAAGTGTTTGAAAAATGCTTAATTAGGTTTTTTTGGGTTAAGGCACGCTTATTAGTGTGAGAGTATTACTTAATTTTATTCTTATTTAATTGGATTCTAGTCACATTTATATGTGTGGCTATTATTATGTCACTCTTGTAAACGTGGATATTATTCTCACGCTTATTAAGTGTGCCTAAATGCGATTTTCTGCTCACGCTTATTTAAGCATGACTATGCAAGTGTAGTTGGATGCAACATTTTTTGTAGTATTAAGGTTCGTTCATTTGGTATCTTCTTATGAAATATTAATTTATCAAAACTCAAGCTCTTTTAAAAGACCGTTTGATATCTACATAAATATGATTAAGAACCTTTTGTTTATAGTAAATCAAAAACGGCTATAATTTTTCAAGTTAATAGCGAAAATCAAAATGCGGCTATTACTTTACAAATCAATACTGAAACAATACGGCAAATAAAACATATAATTTCATGCAAAAAAACCAAACTTTTTATACCAAACGTATTAATTACATTTGACCAAATTATCTCTTATTCGGTAATACCAACAACGAACAACTCTAACCTCAAGTACATAGGGGTAAATGACGCTCTTTTGAAATCCAAATGTTCTCAAGCTTTTTTTCCGCTAAGAAACTGTCGAATTTCTAAAGGGGATTTTAAAAAGGACGTACCTTTGAATCTAAGGAAGTAAGATGATCTGACCGCCGCAAGTGGTGGACCTGCAACCACAAGGAAAATCTAAACGGGGGGCTGATGTCCCGGAAAAGCCCTCCAATGTTTAAGTCAGATAAGAATGGAAGTAGTCTTAATATGTGTTTTTTAGGATAGAATTGCGTAACTTGATTACAGTGGTCTTGTATGGTATTTATGTGAAAAGTGTATTTGGGAGTTGTAACAACAACGTGGTTATTTCTGGACTATCTCTCTTTGGAAACTGAAATGATGGAAGTAACATAGTAGACGCAGTTTTCGGGAAGAGTGGGTGGTTATAGATGGAAGTGTCTTCTGATGGGAGAAACTGATTAACTGTTGTATAGTTATCCTACTAGGTTGACAGCTTGATAATGTAGACATTGACTCGTATATTTGACCTTTGACCCGTTGACTAAGGACATTCTAGGTATTTCAAATAAAGGGGATTTAGAATCCTCATTTATATGCGGAACAAATAATTTCAATGATGCTGATGTGGCGATCAATCTTCTTTATGTCTCGAATTTTCTAAGTCTCGGACTTTCTAATGTCTCGGATTTTTGGAGATCTTCTCATGTTCAACAAAATTTTGACCTTCATACTCCTTAAGATCCTCAGGGGGGTCCGAATCAGGGACGTTTCGGATTTTGTTAAGAATATATAAGTACACTTGGCCAAGTTTTGACCCCAGCACTTTCCAACACTTTGTGGGGTCTATAATATGGTTCAACTTGTAGAAGTCTCGAACCTTATAGAGTATATTTTGGTATACTTAGCCTAATTTGGCCCCAACACTTTGTAGGGTCAATAGGGGGGTCCGACTTAAAGAAGTCTCGGACCTTATAGAGTATACTTAGGTATACTTAGCTTGATTTTGCCCCACCATTTTGTAGGGTCAATAGGGAGGTCCGACTTATGGAAGTCTCGGACCATATAGAGTTTTCTTAGGTATACTTAGCTTGATTTGGCCCCAAAACTTTGTAGGGTCAATACGGGGGTCCGACTTATGGAAGTATCGGACCTTTTGGAGTATACATAGGTATACTTAGCCTGATTTGTCCCCAACACATTGTAGGGCAAAGGGGGGGTCCGACTCTTAGATGTCTCGAACCATTTAGAGTATACATAGATATACTTAGGCAAATTTGGCCCCAACACTCTATAGGGAAAAAAGGGGGTCCAGATCATGGATGTCCCGGACTTTTTAGAGTATACATAGGTATACTTAAGTGAATTTGGTCTTAACACTTTGTAGGGCAAAAAGGGGGGGTCCGACTTTTAGAAGTCTCGGACCTTTTAGTGTATACATTGGTATACTTAAACAATTTGGCCCCAACACTCTGTAGGGCAAAAGGGGGGTCCGACTTTTAGAAGTCTCAGACCTTTTAGAGTATACATAGGTATACTTTGACAAATTTTGCCCCAATACTCTGTAGGGAAAAGGGGGGGGGGTCCAACTTTTAGAAGTCTCGGACCTTTTAGTGTATACATTGGCATACTAAAAAAATTTGGCCCCAACGCTCTGTAGGGAAAAAAGGGGGGTCCGACTTTTAGAAGTCTCGGACCGCTTAGAGTATACATAGGTATACTTGGACAAATTTGGCCCCAACACTCTGTAGGGAAAAGGGGGGGTCCAACTTTTAGAAGTCTCGGACCAATTGGCATTGTATGGAGTTGTGTTTTCACTAGTGTGTGAACAGTAATTTCAAAATGCATTAAATTGGGTAATAAATACTCACCTACCCAATCATTTGAGCACTATTCCAAAACTTCTTCTAGAGAGAGAATTTTCAAAGCATTTCAAACCAAATTCTAATGAGAGAAGCTCTGACAATTGGTGATTTTCTGACATCATACTTGGGTATTTATTTTCAAACCAACTATGCCCAAATTCGCATTTTTCTCATAAACTTGATTTTTCATTGAATAATCCATTAAATTTTAGTTAAATCTTCAAATATTCAAATAATATTCATAGATCATCAAAGTGTTCTTGAAGATATTCAACCTGTTCTTGAGTATAATCCATTTGATCTTGTATTTGTATTTTTGTTCATAATTTGTTGTTTGCGAAATGAAGACCCTATACTTAGAAGACTTGTGTAGAGAAATGCCCCAACTTAACTTAAATAAGGACTCGAAATTCCAAAGTACAAGGACAAAAGTTGGTTCGAATGAGTCGGATGATGCTCGTCCCAGTTGCCAAGTGACTCGCATTATGAACCAATTCCGAGTGATGATGTAACATCCCGAAGTTTAACTCGGATCGTTTTAAAAGAGAAAACGACTTTTTGAAGAACTAAATACGGTCCGAGTCAAACCAGAATGTTAAACAAATAGTTTAAAACGATTTTCATAACGAAACAAAACTTGCGGATCGAGTTCTATTAGAGTTATTACGATCTACCAGACATAAAGAAAGACTTAGCAGCGGATAAGTTTGTAAAGGTAGGTCTACTTATTACAACTTGAGAGCGTCAACGCCTCATAAAACCAAACATTTAAAAATACGAAACTTAAGTTCATAACAAACTCCTGACTTTAGCAATTTATTTCTCCCAGGGTAAACCTCACTCCCCATACCTGCAATTAACTTACTGCTAGTCATTGTCCAAGAAGGAAACGACATCATCGCAGGATCGTTAAGACCAAAAGTACACGTCAGCAAGAAGTCGCAATTCATTTAATTCGAGTATAATAAGTTTTAAAATAGTAACGTTAGTGAGGTCATACGACCTCTGCTTATTAAAACAACATAATGAAATTTACTTATTCGGAAAACGTATCATTATTCATACTACATAATTTATCTTCGTTACCATTAACATATGGTACATAACATATACGACCAAACTATACTGGGTGTACGTACCTTGACCAACCAAACGATTCACAACGTCCTAATCAATTTCCGGCCACGAATCGGCTTCCTACAAGGTTCAACCGTATTCGGGAAATAAGCACACATTCACATCTTCCTCAAAGCAACCATAATACATACATACGACTACCATCACACATAGAACACATACACATATCATGAATCATACACCACATCTCTAAGACATATTAAACACTAAAAAAACACAGTATATGAAATCTGTCCAGAAACCTGCCTTAACACTGTCAAACTTGAAATCCGACTTCACCGTTGCGTCCGGAAGGCATCAAAACCCCCGGGTACCAATTTTCATGATTTATAACATAGTATAAGTATTTTTAACCTAATTTCAAAGTCAAAATACTTCCTAAACACCCTTTTTTCACAATTTTCCAAACCTACGGGATTTTGTCCATTTTTATTAAAATACATACAAAATTCCAATTTCCACATTTCGTATTAAATCCATATCATAAAATTCATAAATTCATGCTCACAGAAAAATCATTTTCAAAATTCTCAAATAATTAATTTCTTATAAAAAAAATATAAATCCTCCTAAACAAATCATTCATCAACATTTAAGATTTTCATACCATACCAAAACACCCTTATACTACAATGAAATTTCTCCATGAAAATCCTAATTTAAATATATGCACTATTATTATTATTATTATTATTATTATTATTATTATTATTATTATTTTATATATTCTCCATCATTTTAATTTAACATGCTCATCCAAAGATAAATTCTAAAACAACACATTCTATACTATCAATTGATAACTATATAATAATACCTACACTACTATAAAAAAAATCATGGAAGAAAAATCATGGTAACAAAAGATCACACAAATTAGCATAATTCTTACAATTGCATTTAAACTTAATAAAAGATAAAAGTTATAAAATTAACTTACAATTAGATGGAAAAACACCCAAAAATCCAATAGTACAAGGCTAGAGGCGTGTGGATTGCTAGGGTTTGGGAGTGTGTTCTTGAAGTTTTAGGGAGATTGAAAGCTAGAAAGGATTTCTTAGGTTTAGGAAATAAGAGAATTAAGGAGAATAATTAGTATATCAATTGATTTAGGAAATAATGAGAATATCTACTCAAATTCTATGGGAGTTATACTCCACCAAAACCAACCCCAAGGGCCGGCCAACCCCTTGGTTTTCCCTCCCATTTTTCTTTTTTTTTTTTATATTTAATTTAGAGATGAAAATAAAATGGTTTTAGGTTTTTGGGCCCGAAGGTTTAAATTGCTAAAAAGGATGTATATTCATAATCAAGCCCAAATGAAGTGATAAAACATAATTCATATATATATAATATTAAATAGGGAAATTATCATTGGTGCCCCTGAGGTATGCGTTAATATCAATGGTGTATAAACTTCTTTTTTTTCCAATGACACCCTTGACTTTTAGGGGTAATTACAACCGTGACCTTTTTAAGTATTTTTCGTTAAAAAACCGTTAAGTTTTTGAAATTAACCTAACTAGGGTTAGTTTCTTCTTCTTCTCCTTCTTCACTCCTTCCATGGCTGCCATTTCTTCAAAGCTCAACAATGGCGGATCAAAAGTAGCATCGAAAATCCAGTAGCATTGCACCAAAATTCACAATCTTCAACACAAACATGGTTGCCCTTTCTCCTTCCCTTTCACAGAAAATCCAGTAGCATAAAAAAAATAGACTTTAAATCTGGAAAATCCAAAGCATTGAAACACTAAAATGTCGGATTTCTCAACTCCATTATCTTTCACAAACTTACCCCACCCTTCACAGAAATATTTCTCCCCTTTGATTTTGCCTTCTCTTACTCTTACTTTCCATGTGATATTGCTTGGTCCTCTAAAACTGCACCATTCTTACACCATTTTTGAATTCGCAAACTTCTGAGGTATTTTCAGCACCAAAAATCAGAACCCAGAACTTGAAATGTATGTTTAAATCATTATTTTGAAGAAAAACGAAGAAGAAGAAGATGGGTTTTTAGTTTTACCTATTGGATTTGAAAATTAGAGCCCATAAACTCAAGAAATCGATGTTCAATTGCAGGCAATTTAGTCCAGTAGTTATAAGGTTCGATTATCTTACAGAAGTGACACTTTTGATCCGCCATTGTTGAGCTTCGAAGAAATGGCAGCCATGGAAGACAGCCATGGAAGGCGTGAAGAAGGAGAAGAAGAAGAAACTAACCCTAGTTAGGTTAATTTCAACAACTTAACGGATTTTTAACGGAAAATACTTAAAAAGGTCACGGTTGTAATTACCCTAAACGTCAGGGGTGCCATTGGAAAAAAAAAAGTTTATACACCATTGATAATAACGCATACCTCAGGGGCACCAATGATAATTTCCCTATTAAATAACATTAGTAATAGTTTATTAAATATATCGGGAATTTTTCGTTTGAAACAATCGGGGTGTTATAGACTATCCCCCTTATAAAGGTTTTGACCCCAAAACCACAACTTGAAACACAACAACACCACAAGTACAATATGTAAAACACAAAAATAAGCACATAACCAAAGGAAACTAAGTCAAAAATACTCAACGTGCGAAAATCCTATCGCTTTCTACCCCCCTTAAAAAGTTACGTCCCCGTAACTTACTAACCTGAGAGAAAAGGTGTGGATACTTTGATCGCATTGAAGCTTCTGTTTCCCAAGTCGCTTCTTGTGACCGATGGTTTGACCATAGCACCTTAACCATTTCGACGTTCTTTCGCCGAGTACTACGAACCTTCCTGTCTAAAATCTGAATAAGTTTCTCCTCATAGGTTAGACTCTCATCAAGCTCTAACTGCTCTGGGTCTACGACATGCGAAGAAGCCGCTACATAGCGTTTTAACTGGGAGATATGAAAAACATCGTGAACCTTGCCCATCGTATTAGGCAACGCTAACCGGTAAGCTAACTTCCCTATCCTTTCCACAATATCATAGGGACCAATGAAGCGTGGGCTTAACTTCCCACGAGCACCAAAGCGAACCACGCCTTTCATTGGCGACACACGGAGAAGAACCTTGTCGCCTATGGCATACTCATCAGGCTGACGGTGAAGATCGGCATATGACTTCTGTCGATCCTAGGCCGCCTTCATTTTCTCGCGAATTAACTTGACGTGTTCAGTCATTTGTACTAACGTATCTGGTCCTAAAGTTATAGACTCGGTGAAATCATCCCAAGACACTAGACTACGGCACTTGCGACCATACAGTGCCTCAAACGGAGCCATTTGAATTGTGGCCTGATAACTGTTATTATAAGAGAACTCCACCAGATCCAGGTGTTCATCCCATGAACCCTGCCATTCCATGGCTACCGCTCTCAACATGTCTTCCAACACCTGATTAACACGCTCGGTTTGACCATCCGTCATAGGGTGAAAAGACGTACTATAGAGAAGAGTGGTTCCTAATGCCTGTTGTAACGATTTCCAGCAATGTGACAAGTATCGGGTGTCCCGATCAGAAAGACGGTACAGCCGGTTTTAATGAGGGAAATGACCCCTCATTTTCTCTCTCTCACTCTTTAAAAAAAATTGATTTTGTCCTCACAGGCCTTAGATACCGTGAGACAATTTGTCTCAACAATTCTAAATGAGTTCTTGATTGCGGTGCTACTAACACAATGACGTACGATCGCAATGATTTTATTTCGATCGGTACAACACATAAGCAGTTTATTCAAACAGCCAGTGGGGAATGTATCAAGGTCGAGAGTGCAGGAACAATTAATATTTTACCGAACGTTCAATTAAAAAATTGTCTCCTTGTACCATAGTTATCTCACAAATTTATTTCTGTTAGTCAATTGACTATACAATTTCATTGTACTGTTCTTATGGAGTCTCGTTGTTGTGTGATACAGGATTTGGAGACAGGGAACACTATTGGGTGTGGTAGTGAGGAAGGTGGTTTGTACTACGTGGAGGAGGTGTCTCAAAAAGGTTGTGCAATGCTTGCTCGCGATTTCGTGGAACAACAGCTTTGGAGATGTCATCGTCGACTTGGGCACCCATCACTAGAGTATTTAGAACATTTATTTCCCTCTCTTCGTGGATCTAAGCTTAGATTTAATTGTGAGTCAAGTATTTTGGCAAAGAGTCATAAACATTCGTACTATCCTAGTTCGAGTCAGTCTAGTGAACCTTTTATGCTTATACATTATGATGTATGGGGTCCTGCTTTGATGGAGGAACTTCTGTTTATTCTTACTATATTTTATTTATTGATGATTACACAAAAATGAGTTGAGTATATTTTCTTAAACAGAAATCTGAGGTGTATGATGTCTTCGTAAAAGTCCATAAGTTAATCCTCACCCAATTTCAAAAACATATTCGCATCCTCCGATCTGATAATGGTGGGAAATACATCAATAATAAAATGAAACTTTTTTGTTCTACTAACGGCCTTATACATCAGACCTCTTGTGCCCATACCCCTCAACAAAATGGGATAGCTGAAAGAAGAAACAGAACCCTTCTGAATATGGCTCGATCTATCATGATTGAGTCATCTGTTCCAATCAAATTCTGGCCTGAAGCCATTGCCACAGCCAATTATGTTACAAACCGACTTCCCACAAAAAGCCTCAAGCACAAAAAACCCTTAGACACTCTCTCTTTACATACCACCAACCTTTCTCCACACTCTCTTCCACCCAAAATCTTTGGATGTATATCATATATTCACTTACCCCAACAAAACCAAACTAAACTTTAACCCGGGGCTGTCAAATGTGTGTTCTTAGGATATAAGACTAACCAAAAGGGATACCGTTGCTTTGACTCTCTTACCAAACACATGTATGTTACTATTGATTGTGACTTTCATGAGGACTATTATTACTATAACCAGCCTAGATGTGAGGGGGAGAATAATACCATCATGGACATTCTAAGCTGGCTCATATCTCCTACGGGTCAAAATGAGCAAGTTGGCTATACCAAAGAGACTGCCTCTGAAATGATAGTACAACCATCTCCTCAACTATAACCATCCCTGTCTTTTGATACTACTGATCTTGTTGAGGTAACTACTCCTACTAGACCTTGTAATTTTGTTGATTGTACTTATGTTAGTCCCATTGCTGGAGTATCGCACGAAGAAGAAAGGGGGAGTCATGTGATAAGGGAAGAATTCATTGAATATGTGTTGCCCCCTCGGAGAACCAGAGGAGTTCCCCCAAAAAGATATGACCTAGATTATGAAGATCAAAGATCAAAATATCCGGTTGATGTGGAATGTCCAGGAACCATGTCAGAGTCAGCTATTGCTTTTAACACGGTTCTTTATTCAAATGAGGTTCCAAGAACAGTAGATGAAGCACTCAAAAGTAAAGAGTGGAGGATGGCTATGCAGACGGAGATTGATGCGCTACTTAAAAATGATACTTAGGAAAAATGTATATTCCCAAAGGGGAAGAAAGTTGTAGGATGCAAATGGGTGTTTACCATGAAGTACAGGAGTGATGGCACAATTGAAAGATATAAAGCAAGATTGGTTGCGAAGGGATAAATACAGACATACGGGATTGACTACTCAAAAACCTTTTCTCCAGTAGCAAAAATCGACACCATCAGAATCATCTTTTCCATTACTGCTAATAAAGATTGGCCCTTGCACCAGTTTGATGTTAAGAACTCCTTCTTACATGGGGAAATCAGGGTGGAAATGTTCATGTAAGCACCACTAGGGTTTAGAGGGAACTTCAAGGAAAACGAAGGATGTAGGTTACAAAAAGCGCTGTATGGTTTGAAACAGTCACCCAAAGCTTGGTTTGGAAGGTTTACTCTCGCAATGAAGAGATTTGGGTATCATCAGAGCAATTCGGACCACACATTATTCCTCAAAAGTAGAGGAACCTTGATAACTTGTTTGATTATTTATGTTGACGACATCATCATTACAAGAAGTGATAAAGAAGAGATTCATATTCTGAACGAGAAACTGTTTGGGGAGTTCGAAATGAAGGATCTCGGTCAGTTGAAGTATTTCCTCGGAATCAAAGTGTTAAGATCAAGGAAGGGGATATTCATATGTCAGAAGAAATAGATCTTAGATCTTCTAGCAGAAACCAGTATGCCAGGATATAAACCAGCTGATACACCGAAAGTGGTCAATCATGGCTTACAGACAATTGAAGGAGGAGAAGCGATCGATCGAGAACAGTTTCAGAAATTGGTATGGAAATTGATCTACCTATCACACACTCGTCCTAACATGGCTTATGCAGTAAGAGTAATGAGTAGGTTCATGCATCAACCCTTTACATGGAAGCAACTTTGAGAATTCTAAGGTATATGAAGGGAACTCCGGGGTAAGGAATAATGTTCAGACGACATGGACATCTTGACAAACACGCATTCACAGATGCAGACTGGGCTGGAGATAGGGTAGCTGGAAGTCGACATCGGGGTACTTTACCCTAGTTAGGGGAAATCTCGTAACGTGGAAAAGTAAGAAACATAAGGTAGTTGCCTTATCCAGTGCTGAAGCAGAATTTTGAGGTTGGCTTTCCATAGAATCAAAGCAGTGAACTGAACTGTGACAACAAAGCAGCAATAAGCATCTCAGAGAATCTAGTTTCAACATGATAGAACCAAACATGTAGAAGTTGATCGTCACTTCATAATTGTCAAAATATTGTTTTTGTATATTTTTCCATTAGTAGCTTGCTTAGAATAAATCTTGGAGATAATTAGGGATTCATTATATTTTTAAATATAGCAACTTTCACTACAAAAAAAACGCACCTTTCCGACTGGACAAAGTAGTCGCTGGTTGGTCGGTATACGCCTATACCGACTAACCTTCGACTATATCAAGATAGTCGGTACAAAATGGTCGGTAAAAAGAAATATTCGGAATTTCGGTCGGAATTCCGACTATATGAGCTCTGGTAGCAGATTAGTCGCTATTCCGACTACACTGTTTAATCGGAAAGTAGTAGCCATATACCGACCACTTTCCTACTACACCTCCGTCGCAAAATACCGACTAGACATATAGCCGAAGAGTAGTCGCTGTATTTTTAAAATGGTTATTAATGTTTGTCAGTTTTTTTGCCAAAAAAAAACTATAATTACCTTTTCCGACTATTCTCCAACTACAATTTAGTAGGTAAGTAGTCGGATAAGTCAAACCTTAATTTTTCCCAAAACTTGACCAAAATTTGGCGGCTGTGGATCCCGACCACTCTCCGACTAACCTTTAGTCGGCAGGTGGTCGGTGATTATCAAAATTACCGACTAAATTCCTACTACTATTTAGTCGGAATTTAGTCGGAAAAAATATAACATTAAAATAAAAAAACTGGTCAAATGTGGTCAACGATGTTGACAACATTTGACCAGTTTGTTTATTTTAATATTAAACCTAAGTTATCGATCAAATAAAATGAAAAACGCAATAAAAGATTATATGATAGGCACGTAAAAAATAATGTTATACAACCAAATGTTTTAAACCATAAAAGTAATAACATAAAAACAAAAACTACAAGGACTCAATTAGGCGGAGGCAGAGGAGGTTGTCTTTCTATAAATATAGTGCGCACAAAGTTGAGCAGATTGTTGACCTCTTCCCTCAACTGTCGATGCTCCTCCATGAGTGCATCATGCTCCTCCCTTGAAATGTGCGAGTTGAGGCGATCCTCAACTCGGTTCATAGCCTGCTGTAGACTATCCAACCTCTCGTTCATCAGTTGGGTTGGGGGAGGGGCGGCCTGGTATTGAGAATGCGGCGCCGAAACATCGGTGTAAAAAAACGGTGCCGCATCACCAACACCAAACACACTCGTGGAGGACTTCTTCTTCGTCGGCTCCTGTGATTCGATATTATGGACGGCCTGAAAATAGGCGTCGTTAACCTCCTCATCAGGCGCACCGACAGGAAGTTCGGCACAGAGGCGCATGTATTCGTCCTAAACAACAAAACAATATATTCTGTAAAAATTTGGCAGAGTTTCGACTTTAAACAAACTAAACCAAAACTTAAATAAACCCTGAAATAGAAGCCAATATAGATATAATGCATATCTACAACGAAAACAGCTATCAAACCAGCATTTCATCAAAATCCAATATCAAATATTGCTAGGGAATATTCTAAAACCACTAATTTACCAAAAACTTAAATAAACCCTAAAAACATGTAAAGAAACAAGTTCATGCAAGATTATTACATATTTATGATGTTTATTTCATAGTAAACCATAAACTTAAAAATAAACTTCAAATATTCGAAAATCAAACCCTAAAAAATAAGAAAATGACGAAAATAACAGGTTAAAAAATATAAGAAATTACATGCAATAAACCCTAATTTCATGCAAGATTACTAAACAAAAAAAATCATGTCAAATATTCGAAATTTAAAACCATCAAACCATGTCAAAAAAAATCATGTTCATAATCATGCCCATAATCAAACTATCAAACCCTAAAAAAACATGTATTTAATCAAAATTTCCAAAAACAAATATAAAAAGAAGACTAACCTTTAATAGTCGTAGTGTAGTTAAGATGAAGCAGTCGGAATATGACCCAAAAACCCGTCGGAGATGAGGATGCAAGAGGAAGTTAGTAGGAATGTAGTAGGAATGTAGTAGGAAATAGAGAAAGAAAGAAAGAAAGAAAGAAACGAGAGATGGTGGAAATGAAAATCTTCGTTTTCTGGTGAAGTGCTGGTTTTTATATCACTTAAATTCCGACTAACCTGCGACTACCAGATAGTCGCTAGTTAGTCGGTAAGTGTTAGGGTTCTGAAATGCTATTTGGTGAAAAAATCGATTATTATCACCGACTAATGTGCGACTAATATTTAGTCGGTATCTTGTCGGTGAGATTTTTTACCTACTTCATTGAATGCCAAAAGTAACTATTCAGAAGACGTTGAAAAGTAAAAAAACTTTTTAGTACACCGACTAGTTTGCGACTAATATTTAGTCGGTATCTAGTCGGTGCGATTTTTTACGTACCACATTGATTGCCAACAGTAACTTTTCTAGAAAACGTCAAAAAGTGAAAAAACTTTTCAGTATACCGACTAAATTGCGACTGGATGCTAGTTAGAGTTCAGTCGGTATACTGAAAAGTTTTTTTACCTTCCCAATGCGTCTGACAATCAGAGAAGCTTCTCTGGGAAGCTTTCTAATTTCAAATTACCGACTAATCTGCGACTGGGAAGTAGTCGGTGAGTGGTCGGAAGTTCAAAAAAAAAATCGCACCTTTGTGATTCGGAGTTCTGATTTGTATTATTATTATTATTATTATTATTATTATTATTATTATTATTATTATTATTATTATTATTATTATTATTATTATTATACTTATCATTTTATAATTATTAAAATTGTAAATACGAGATTAAAAAATACAAAAATTACGACCCAAAGTAAAATTGATAAATAAACAAACGATTAAAAAAGCTAAAAAATGTTTCATAATAATAAATAAACATATAATTATTAAAAACTTATTATTGGGTTACATAATTGTCATCGACATCATCGTCATCAGATAGTACAAGATCTTCGTCGGTGTCTTCATTTTCATCGACATCATGAACCGTTTCGTCTAGGTGTAACAGTTCTCCAGCCGGATCACGCAACGGTTCGACTTGCGCGTCAAAAACATCTTCATTCGCCACAAAATCCGGTGATTTCTCGTCTAGTTGGAAAGCGGTCTCCTCGAATTGCTTTGATTTGACTTTGCAAACAGCTCGCCAATCTTTCATGTTTTGCCTTAAGCTTGGATAAGGTAAATAATAAACTTGGGAAGCTTGACTAGCTAGCACAAAAGGATCGTACTTTCTATAGGATCGACCAATATGAACGTCAACCAGCTTGTAACGCGGATGGATTCTCGTACCATGGGTGTATCCGGTGGTAGTCTGATCAAACCATTGACATTTGAACAAAGTGACCTTTTTAATTGGAAGTGCTCGATACTCGAGGTCAATAATGTCCTATAACTTACCACAAAAATCGGTTTCATCCGGACTGTTATCATCAGATTTCACGCACACCCCGCTGTTCTCAGTGGATTTCTTTTTTGCGGAATTGGAGATAGTGTGTCAATCTATAACCATTCACGTAACAAACATCATAGCGACGTGCCTTCTGAAAAGGTCATTCAGCGAGGTCCTTTAGAATATCGGCATTATCCACACCGTCAAGAAACCCGTCCCTAGACTGCATATAAAATCAATAATTCAATGTTAATTCGTAATACTGTTTACAAAAAAATTATGATGGTAAACGTGTACTCCCAATCTGTTTAAACCAGCGGGCAAACTGGTCTTGGACCACATGGTCAACTTGCTCTGTGTTTAGATTGGGTTCGTACTTTGTGATTAAGTGTACGAATTGATCATAAAATTGATTCACCTCCGAACAATTTCGCAGAACATAAGTCTGAGCAATGTTGAGATCTGCTTCATCCAGCATAAGATCCTTACCCCGCCCATTAAATTTGATTGGGTGTGTGAATATGGACAAAACACCCGATCTCACGTTATCAAAGCATCCGTCATCGTTTCTAGGAAGATCGCTAACTCTGCATCGAACGTCTGGCCCAAAGTAATGCGAGACAAAGTATGATGCTTCTTCTATAAGATATGCGTTACAGATTGAGGCCTCAACATGCGCCTTGTTTTTGACATTAAGCTTTAAATGTCGAAGATACCTGTAATTTAAACCAAGTAGTAATTATTAAGACATGTAAAAAGTGACCAGAAAATGAAATAATACGTAGTTTAGACATGTAAATAGTAGTTACGTCTCAAAGGGATACATCCACCTATATTGTACCGGACCAGCAATTCTTGCCTCGTAAGCTAGGTGAACAGGCAGATGTTCCATAACATCGAAGAATGTTGGAGGAAATATAGTCTCTAGCTTAGATAGCACCACTGCAATTTCCTAGTTCAACCTCCACATATCTGCGGCAGATATCTTCGGAGAAGTAAGACTTCTAAAGAACAGACTAACTTCAATAAGTGCTTCCCAAACTTTGGCTGGCAGCAACTCCCGAAATGCTCTTTGAATTAGTCGCTGCATGAACACATGACAATCATGACTCTTCATCCCAAATATCTGATGTTTAGCCATGTCGATATTCCTGGCTAAATTGGAAACATAACCATCAGGAAATCTTAGAGTTTTAAGCCAATCTAGAAGGACAACCCTTTGTTCTCTGTTTAGTGTGTATGATGCCTTGGGGATGGTAGAACCCACTGGATGCAATTTCGATCGGATCCCAAGCTCGACTAAATCTTGACGTGCCTTGAGATGATCCTTAGTTTTTCCCGCCACACACATTATTGTGTTGAAAATGTTATCAAAGAAGTTTTTCTCAATGTGCATCACGTCAAGGTTGTGACGGATCATGTTTGTGCTCTAGTACGGCAAATCCCAAAAAATACTTCTCTTCTTCCATCCAACACAATGTTTACTGACTTCTGCGTTGTACTCAGCTGCATCGTCTTAAAACACCCGTAAAAACCCTAAACGATCTAGTTCCTCTAAAAGCTCATTTCCCGTACGTATGTCGGGATAACAGCCTTCTCAGCAGCTCCACGGCTAAAAAGCACCCGGTTTCTGCGAAAGGGGTGCGTACTATCTAAAAATCTCCTGTGTGAGTCAAACCAACTCACTTTTCTGCTGTGTCTTAAATGAATGGCTTTGGACTCATCCATGCAGTAAGGACAAGCGTGCACGCCAGATGTACTCCACCCCGACATCATCGAATAAGCTGAAAAGTCGTTGATTGTCCACATCAAAGCTGCACGAAACTGAAAGTTTTGCCTCATCTTCCCACAACAGCTTTAACTCATGTATCAATGGCTGCAGGTACAGATCAATCTTATGTTTTGGATTGTTAGGGCCGGGGACGATCACCGTTAAGAACATGTACTGCTTCTTCATGCACATCAAGGGCGGAAGATTGTATGGAGTTAGTATTACGGGCCAACATGAATATTGTTGACCCGAGCTGCCAAATGGGTTGAAACCATCTGTACACAACTCCAGTCTCACATTTCTTGTCTCTCGTGCAAAACCCGGATGTGTCGCGTTGAAAGTCAACCAGGCCTCACTGTCCAAGGGGTGACACATCTCTCCATCTTCTGAACGATGCTCCGCATGCCACCTCATGTGGCTGGCAGTAGTTGCAGACACATACAACCGTTGTAGCCTAGGACCAATGGGAAAGTAGTGGAACTACTTTCTGAGGGTATTATCTGATATCGATCTAGATACCCCACACTCACCACAATGGGTCATACTTGTTGTGGTGCCCCAATAAATCATACACCCATTAACACAACAGTCAATCTTCTCTACCAGCAATCCTAGAGCCGAAATTTGCTTCTTCGTGTCGTAAAAACTTATTGTCATCCGATTATCTTTCGGCAACAATTCAATAATATATTGACATAATTCATCATAAAGTCTCTCTGGTATACGAAAGTCCGTCTTCAGGCTAGTCATCCTTCCTATGACCGACATTTGAGTATGCGTTTCACAACCAGAGTACATAGGTAAGTTGGCAGCTCTTAACATATCAAAAAACTGTCTTGCTTGGGGGTTCGGATCTTCATCAATATGTACAGGCAGCGAGTATGGTACATTTGCGACGACATCATCACAATGCGGTAGAAAATGATGATGTGTATCCGGAAAAGTACTCGCTGCTGCATCATACACCATTTGTGCATAGGGATTTTGAACCGTGTTCTGCTGTGGCTCAACCGGAGCCCACTCACTACAAATTGGTGCACCGTCAAAACATTTGTGCAGGTACCAATCGTAGTAGTTTTCAACAAACCCCTTCTTTAACAGATGATCTGTTACGACATCTGGAGCTCACACTCTACGATTACCGCACTTTTTACACGGACATCTAACTTCTTCTCGATTTTTTTTCATTGCAAATTGTATAAATTCTTCGACCCCTTCTAAATATCTAATATTATAAGCTCCTTTAGAACATCGCTGGTACATCCAACTTCTTTCAGTTCGTAAGTCCATTGCTCTGCAAAACAACAAATACCACGTTTATAAAAATATTTTACAACAAAAAAAAAGAACCGGTCAAAAATTAATTATCAAAATTACCGACCAACCTGCGACCAAAGATTGGTCGGAACTTGGTCGGTACACTGACGCACATAAAAAGTCGTGCCCAATTAAGTGTGCTGTCTGCCAATGAATTTCATAATTCAAAATACTGACCAACCTGCGACCTAATACTAGTCGGAAATTGGTCGGTACAAATAAAGTTGTCTGCCTCATTTATTGCTGTCAGTCTACTTTTGACTGATTTGACATTTTGAATTACCGCCTACTTTGCGACTAATGTTGCAGTCGCAGGTTGGTCGGTAAATTTATATAAAAAAAATTTTAATTAGGTTTTTTTCGGGCCATTTTTGGGTAAAAATTATAAGTACTAAGATAAAATAGTGGTTTTTCTTAATTATTCTCTCGGATGTACTATAAAAAATTGAAAACGTTAAATTTTTTTATAGTACGCATAAAATAGAATAAGTAAGAAAAACCACTATTTAGGTTAAGTACTCATAATTATTATTACAAAATGGCACCAAAAAAAACCTCATTAAAATTTTTTTTCTACAACAAATAGAACCATACTCAAACTCATTAAATTTATGTTTTTCTATTCATCCCTCCCTTCTCAAACTCATACTCGATTGAAATTAACCATACTCGATTGAAATTAACCACATATGAATCTGAAGAAGAGAGGGGCAAAGTAAAAAAACAACGCAAGCATCTACTTGTTTAAATTAACCAAAACATAGCTAATATCATACCTATAATATTTGGAGAGAATAAATTAAAGTAGAGAGAAAGTAAGGAGGTAAAATGTAAAATATAAGAAAGATTTACGTTGATGGCTATTTATAGAAAATTCAGGAAATCTTCCGACTAATGTCCGACCAATGAAATAATCGGTATAATGTCGGTTCAACAAAGGTTGTGCCCAGTTGCTGGATTTTCAAATTCAAAATACCGACTAACCTGCGACGGAAGAACAGTCGGAAATTGGTCGGAGAAACTGTCACATTTCGATGATTGATTTGACGTTTTTCACCGACTAAAATTGCGACTATTTGACCAGTCGGAATCTGGTCGGTAAATAAAATAAAAAAAAATTTAATGAGCTTTTTTTTCCGGTCATTTTGGAGTTAAAATTATAAGTACTAAGTTCAAATAGTGTTTTTGCTTAAATATTTTCTCGTATGTACTATAAAAAATTGAAAACGTTAAATATATGTTTCTCAAACCTAAGAAAATTTAGCATCGTATATTTTAGTTTTTATGAGTCTACTAAGAATAATATTTTCATTGCAGGCGTTGGCTACGCAATAGTACAATTTACAGCCTTAGAAAATACAATAGGCCGTAATTACCATGCACTATTGCGCAATACCAACACCTGCAAATCGAAAATTATTCTTTTTCAGTGGCAAATCTAAGTAAAATAATACGATGCTAAATTTTCTTAGATTTGAGAAACATATTTTAATCGTTTTTAACACATTTTTATAGTAAACGTACAAGACAATAAGTAAGATAAACAACTATTTCGGTTAAGTACTTATAATTATTACAACAAAATGGCACAAAAAAAAGCTCATTATAATTTTTTTTACATTAAATTGAACCATTAAATTTATATTTATCACTTCATCCCACCCTTCTCCGACTCGTACTCGATTGAAATTAACCAAGTACGAGTCTGAGGAAGAGTGGGACAAAGTTGAAAACATATTTTAATCGTTTTTAACGCATTTTTTATTACGATTGAACTGTTAAATTTATGTTTCGCAATTTGTCCCGTTCTTCCCACACTCACACCTGAGTGAAGAAACTCGAGTATGAGTGTGAGGAAGAACGGGGCAAGTGAGAAACATGCCAAAGACCTTTTGACCACTTTTTACAATAAATGGAACCTATAAATTTATGGAACCGTTCTTCCCACACTCACACTTGGTTGATGAAACTCAAGTGGGAGATGGAAGAGGAGAGGGACAAAGTGAGAAACAAATAGAGTTTTTGAAAGAACGTTATTTAGGAAGAGAGTAGAAAGAAGGGTAGGAAATGGTGAGAAAGTGACGTTGAGGGTGGGTATTTATAGACAAAATCATGAAGTTTCCTACTAATCAGCGACCACTTATTGGTCGGAATCCAGTTGACCAACAAATGCTTTTACTTCAGCTTTTTTACGTTTTTTTTTTTTTGCGACTAAATTCCGACAAGTGAGGTAGTCAGAAAAGTTGCGACTAGCTTTTTAGGCGCAAATCCGTCAGAATATTGTGACCATTGTCATTCAGTAGGAAATTGGTCGGAATTTCCGACTACCGTTTGTTAGTCGGTAATGTAGTCGGAAATTTCCGACTAAAAACGGGTGGTCGGAGATTTTGGTTGGAACTTTGCAATTTTTTTGTAGTGTTTGTATCTTTATATGGCTGTCTCTGTAATTGATTCACAATGCAATAATAATAAACACATTAAACCCTAAATTAGAGAATATTTCTACTCTTTAATTAAGTCACTAGTTTCTGTTGAACTTAAAAAATGAAATTTTAATTTTATTTCATGATGTGGTTTTATATAATTGTAATTTTATTTTTGAGTAAAAGTTTAATGAAATTTGTTTTGAACACTTTTAGTTGAGAGTAGTTGATATTATTTGTGCTGGGATTAAGATGAGAATAGAACTTAAACTAGAGTAATTGTATCAAAATATTGTATACAAATTGTTGTATAAGATATTAAATAGTTGTCCATCACATAAAATCATAAATAATGGAAAAATAACTTATTTAAGTATCTCATTATGAAGAAATAATTTATCAAAAAAATAACTCAATAGTATAATACTCCCCCTATTCACTCAAGTTCTCCGATTTATTTTTGGACACTATTCACTTATAACTCTTAATTTGGACACTATTCAATTTGATTTGTATTTTACTCTTAATCTATAAGTTAAAACAAAGATTATTAATATCAATTTTTTATAATTTTTAGTTAATAATAATTTGAAATATTAAGGGTTAAAATATTGTCTCAATAACTGTAAAAAATAAATGGAACAACTTGAATGAATAGGAGTGAGTAACCATTAAAGACCTAATTTAAAAAAACCCAAATAAAATAGGACTAATACTAAACTCATAAACTAAAAAAGATAAATCTCATTTAAGCAACACAAAATAAGAAAATAAAAAGCTAAAATTGTAGCTAGCTAGATAAATGATGTATCTGTTAAAGTTTAAACGGAAAATTACCTCTTTAAGGCCAACTTGAACTTGTTTCTCAACTAAAAGGGAAACATCATTAACACGAAATTTGTTCATAAGAGTAATACCAGAAATGGTAGACATGGGTTTAACCTCCAAGTTATCCATAACCATATAAGTTACCACTCCCTTTACATATCCATCACTTAATCCAATCCCAATGCTTGATGATGGAGTCTGAGAACCCGGTGGATGTGATGTAATGACTATTTGGCGGTTGCATTCTCTACATGTTACCCCTGAACAGTCTGTAAAATAATTCATACAATTATTGTTGATGTAATGACTACATCGATAAAATATCTCATCAATCGGTGCATCATTCAATGACACTAATGGGACATTAACAGATACAGTTGGGTTCAAAATAGCGTCTTTGTTTAGGCTTGGTTGGAAATAATCGGTGCTAAGTGTGTCGATGCTTTTGTAAAGAGATCCCAGACAACCCACCATGGCATTGGCACTCAACAGTCTGATGATAGTACCAACTGGTAAAGACATAATATGGAATAAGAAATCCACAAAATCTTTCCCAGCTTCTGCAAATAATACTTTGTTTGTTTTTGAATCTATCAAAAGCTTTAAAATCACCGTTTCATTCTCTTCATCTCCCATTTCTTTTTTCTTTGTTGTTTTACCGCTCATTATAGAAGATTTGATTATATTATGTCGATATACATATATATAAGGAGAGATTAAGTTTCACAGAGAATTCCAACAGCCAATTTACTATTTGAGCTTTTCTAAGCATTGTAAATGTAAATAGATTAATTGTAATCAATTCAGCATATAGGAAAACTAAAAGTCTCAATAATTTGAATCAACAGTTTTTTTATTTTTTACATAATGATGGACGCATGAAAAACAACAATAATTACATCCACAAAATTAAAGCACCAAACAAATGCCTCCTCTTCGAAGCTTAGAGTTGTTCTATTTAAAAATCGGAAACAATCAAATAAATGAGTATTTTCTGGTGGATGTGATGGTCAAATGGTGGTCGGTTTGAAAACCATTGAATACCTGAAAATAATCACCAGCAACTCTAGGGTGGTACCCTGGGGCGATGCCTCCAACGCCCAACTTAACACATTAATCAGTAAAATTGCCTAATAGATCCTTCCAAGTGCACAGTGGCAGCAAGGTGAATTACTATTTTAGACTTTATCTTAACGTGAGGTCCTTGAAGCTACTATGAGGTATAGTAGTATTTTTAGAGAGATAAAGTATTTTACTTAGCTTAGAGAGATAAAGTATTGCAATTCCATATGATATGTCATGAAATTTTTAAATAAAATGTTAGTTGACAGTTATGTTTGAGGGTTTGATCAATTTGAAATGCTAAGTTGTCCATGTGGCAGTATCTTAGTAGTCCTTGCATTTTTAAATAATAAAAAATTAAAACGCGTAAATTAATTAACAAAATAAAACTAAAAGATATTTAACGTCATTTTCACCTATCATAACGAATTTTTTTCTAAAAAACGGACGTCGTGATTAACCTTATGGGATAACTCTTTCGAAATTTCGGTCAAAACAAGTACTCATTTGTCTATTTTTTAGTACGTAAACCGAAAAAGATATTTAATGTCATTTTCACCCATCATAAGGATATTTTTTTCAAAAACTGGATGTCGCGATTATTTTGATGGGATAACTCTTTCGAAAATTTGTCGAAACAAATACTTATTCGCCTATAAAATTTTTCAAAGCAGCATATTCACGATTACCCATAAGGATAATCCCATTTATTAGAAATACCCAGAATATCTTTGGTCAACAAGTCAACGGGTCAAAGGTTAAATGCATAAGTCAACATCAGCATCATCAAACTGCCTATGTGACTATGTAACCATTCAGTAGTTTATCAGTTCTCTTCTAACTGAAGATACTTCAATCAATAACCGTTCACTCTCTCGGCAAAACCGCCTCCGCTATGTCACTTCCATCTTTTCAGTTGTCAAGGATGGATGGTACAGAAGTAACCAACTTGCAGTTACAACTTCCCAAGGCACATCTCTTATAAATACAACATTCTTCCACCGAGATCAGGTTACGCAATTCTACTCTGAAAACTCACATATTAACACGACTTCCTTTCTGATCTGACTTAAGCATCGGAGGGCTTTCCCGGGACATCAACCCCCGGTTTAGTCTTTCTCTGTGGTTGCAGGTCTACCACTCGCGGAAGTCAGATCACTTCACTTCCTTAAATTCGAACGTATTTGCTCTTTAAAGTCCCCTTTGCAAATTCGGCAGTTTCTTAACAGAAACAGTTTGGCGCTGTGGGGACGTGAAGTACTAATTATCAAAAGCACCCGAACTCAACTTGAACATTGTGATGGCACCACGCAAAACTAACACTAAAGAAGCATCCATGGGTAGAAGCACTGATACTTCCACTTCCCATCGTGAAAATCAGTCTGTAATAAGGCAGGATCTTGAAACCCTTGCCAACAACCTCTCACAAACATTTGCTGAGCAGTTACACAATGTCACAGCCCAAAACAACATGACATAGAACAATCCTAATCTAAATGCAACCTTAGCAGCCATGACGCAACAAATCCATGATCTCTGAACTATGTTCACAGAGGAGAATAGAGTCAAGGACGTCGCGATGTAGAGGAAAGTCATCCAGCCCATTCCAGAGTAAGAACTTCACACAGGAGTTAGAGATCACCGTCAAGAAGGGAGATGTCTCATATAAACATCTCCCAAAAGACAGATGGAAGAGACATGAGATCTCATCTCAACCACCTCCGGCGGGAGAAAAGCAACGATGTCCAGAGTTTCATGGACAGAATAAGAAACTTGAGGTCCCAGGAAACTCGAGATCAAAATAAGGCTGATCAAGTAGCAGATTCTCCTGCAATCCAAGGTCTACCCCAAGGAAATGAAGCGCCTATGCTGCTGAATTCCCCCTTGTCCGCGGAAATCCTCGCTACTCTGAATCTTGCCAAAATCAAGATCCCGGTTATCCCTCCACTCTCGGGTATCTAGTGCCCCGAAGAACACATGATAGCTTATAAGAGCCTGATGGTCCTGTACACCACGGATCCCGCACTTTTATGTAAGTTCTTCCCGATAACTCTATCAGGCCTAGCCCTGACATGGTATACTTCACTTCCCAATGGAAGTATCAGTAGTTTTGCCGAACTCGAGGCCAAGTTCCTCAGTCATTGCATGGCATCTATAAGACAAGAAAAATCCAATTTCCATCTCTTAAGCATCACCCAGCAGGAAGGTGAATCTCTTTCCGCCTACCTTCAGCGGTTCCATGATGGAATGCTAGCAGGTACTGACTTGGAAGAATCCATTGCCGTCTCAGCCTTGATCAATGGCATGAACTCACAAATTGAAGTTTCAACTTCTGGAGAATCAAGTCAAAACCTATGCCGAAGCAATGACACAGGTTAGGAGCTTTGTCACTCCCTCCGATATATGCCATCAATTAGATCACATTTCCAAAAAGCGGAAGAGTGAAAAAATTCCTGAGACTAGAGAGAGAACTTCAAACCAGATTGCTACTCCAAGAAAATGACCCAACCGACCTGAAAGAAAAAGGAAATACCGTCCACGAGAACTCAAAGATGACGGCATTGAGGCAAGGTTCAACCGTAACAGAAGAGACATCTTCTACGCCATCAAAGATGAGCTACCTCCTCCTACTGCGATTCATACACAATACCGCAAAAACATGGATTTGTGGTGTCAATATCACAAAGAGCACGACCATACTCTTCCAAATTGCCGTGAACTTAATAGAATTCTTGACCGATATGCGGATGAAGGAAAGTCAAATTGCTTCCTTCACCGTGATGCTACAAGAAGGAGATATAGCTCAGACAACAAAGACTACAAAAGGTTGTACCAGAGAAGAAATCTGAGACAAAGGAACACTCCAGCGCCACTAATGGAGTGATAAACATGATAGTAGGGGGTTTCTCGGAAGAATTCCCTACAATTAGATCTGCGCGAGACAACATTCACACCTTGGCCAAACGCCCTCCGAGGGAACAAGCATCTTGTCCTGAGATGAAATTTGATGAGAAACTGCGCATTCCTCTACAGAAACCACATTCTGATCCGGTGGTGGTAACACTAAAGATTGGCCAGATAAAAGTCCGTCGTGTCTTGGTAGATACTAGAAGCACAACTGACCTGATCACCATGTAATGCCTGCGCCAGATGAAGTATGAAGAAAAACACCTCCAACCCATGGACAGACCTTTGATTGGTTTTAGAGGTGGAAGAGTCTTCCCCCTAGGAACAATAGTCCTTCCTGTCAGAATCGGCGAGAAAAACCAAGGCCGAAGCTTGGCAGTACGGTTCACGGTAGTCGACGTTAAATTCTCCTACAATGCCATCATGGGACTCCCCTTGATCAACAAGATCAAGGCAGTGATATCCACCCATCAATTACCCTTGCAATATGAAAGAGACGACGCTTCTGTAGGAATTTTGAGAGGCGACTAAAAATCCGCTCGAGAATGTCTCATCAATGCCCTGAAAAACGGCGAACCGACTCAAGAATGCGGATAGAAGAGAAAGTTGGAAGAGGCCTCCATCCTGAATATCCAAGTCCCTTCCAAATGGTCGGAACCCTCTGACAAACATGAAGAAGTTGATGTATGGGGGAAGGTAGAGATGATCAAGATTGGAACCAACTTGGATGTATAGATAAGAAAAGGACTGCCGAATGTTATCGCAGAATTCCGAGACATCTTTGTCTTCAATGTCTAATAAATGCCCGGAATCCCAAGAGACCTCATGTGTCATAAGCTTGACATCCAATCCGGACACAAACCCGTGAAGCAAAAGCTGAGACATCAAGGCAAAGAAAGGGTAGAAGCAGCCAAAGCTGAAGTACAGAAACTCCTCAAGGCCAATTTCATTTATGAGAGCCAATACTCTGACTGGATCTCAAATGTGGTCCTGGTGAAGAAATCTAACGGCAAATGGAGAATGTGCGTAGACTTCACTGACTTGAACAAGGCCTGTCCTAAGTATGATTACACACTTCCAAAAATCGATCGCCTACTCGATTCTACAGCCGGACATGCCGTTCTGAGTTTCATGGATGGAAATGCGGGATACCATCAGATCCCCTTGGCAGAAGGCGATCAGCCACCCATAACTTCATTACGAACTTCGGCGTCTATTGTTACAAAGTCATGCCCTTTGGGCTCAAAAATGCCGGAGCCACGTACCAAAGGATGGTCAACAAAGTGTTCAATGCACAAATCGGAAGAAACTTGGAGTTGTATGTTGATGATATGATCACAAAGAGCAAAGACGCAAAGGACCATGCTGTGGATCTACAAAAAACATTTATAACCCTCAGAAACCATGTCATGCGCCTGAACCCCGAAAAATGTGTTTTTGGGGTAACTGGAGGAAAATGTCTTTGATTCCTTGTAGATGAAAGGGGAATAGATGCTAATCCGAATAAGATTCAGACTATCCTTAATATGCAGTCACCAAAGTCCATAAAAGAAGTCCAGAAACTCACTGGATGTATAGCAGCACTCGGAAGGTTCATGTCCAAATCCGCGGACAAATGCTCCCTATTCTTCAAAACTCTTAAGAAACAAACATTTAAGTGGAGTCGAGAAGCAGAAGAAGCCTTCCTAGAATTCAAGAAATACCCTGACACTCTCCCCAAACTTGTTTCGCCCCTAGCAGGTGAAGTGTTGTTCCTTTGTGTGGCGAAATCTGATTATTCTCTTAGTGTCGTACTTGTTGCTGAAAGGGAGGGAAAGCAATTCCCTATATATTACATAAGTCATGCATATCATGGGTCAGAGGCCAAGTACAGTGAGATTGAAAAATAAATCTAACCCCTCATGGAGTGTCATTTGTGAACCTTCGTTCTATAAAGATCCGAGACTGGAAAGAACATGACCCCTCTAACACCTACGGAGAACATATGCTCTCTTGAAGTCCAGTATGTCGACCTCCGAGAAATTAACGAAACTCATACAAATCAAATTTCACAGAAATTAACGAAGTCGTATAGCAAAAAAAATATTTACAGACAAATCTAAAAGATGATAAATACATCTTCAAAATGATGTTGTCATCCGGCACACAGGCCAATAATTCATCCGTATGGAAATTCAATAAATAAATCTTAAGTCACTTAGATTTACAAGAACTATTCAGCTTGCTCGTTTGCAGCAGAGATTGGAGAAGGAGAATTTGGCCGGGGAGATGGAGGAGCAGTACGCAGCAACTCTTCGATATCCTGAGTCAGAGGTTCTTTAACACCAAGCTCTGAGGCGAGTTTGCGGAAAATTTTCTTTTCAGCCACAAGATTCCCAGAAAGGTCCGTGCATCTATGTTCAAGGGCCATGAAAGCAGACCTTTCCAGGATATTGTTGATATCCAGAACCTTCACAGAAAAAGCTTCCCAATCTGTATTTCTCACCCGTTGCTCAACCTCGGGTTCAACCACCTGACTCCAAACTTTGTGCTCTTCTGCGTCCCATTCCGGATCATTCAAAGACGCCAACTCCTTGTAAAAAATGGCTGCAAGACGCCATTTTGTCAGGATCTACACCAAGCTCTATGGCCGCTAGCTTGTGTGCTTCAGCCACTAATAAGATGTTGTTATTAATCATCTCTCCAGAGAGTTTTGCCATGAAAGCTCCACAGTCAGAAGGTAACCAATCTTCTTTCAGATGTAAGCTTGTAATACTTGGCGGCCTCGGACACTTGCTCCATTTTCCTCAAAGTTTCCCCTACGAAATTGGTTAACTTTACGCTTTGGGTGGAAGCTTTATCATAGGCATTTACAAGGTCCGCTACATCTGCAGAAATCTTCATGGCTATGTCGACCGAATGATCCAGTTTGTCTCTGGTCTCCGCCAAAATCTCCTTAAGCCGCACTCTCCACTGCTCAGCCAAGTCAAGACGTTCAGTCAACGTCTTGCACTTCTCCAATTTGGCCTCAAGTTTTGGCATATGCACCGCCTGCTCTGGCAACTTGTCGTTCTGCTGATCTATCCGGGAGGTCAAAGTTCGGATGGTTTCCTGATCAACCTCGTTTTGCTGAATCTTCGAAGTCACGAAGATCAGCCTTATCAATCCCTGTAAAGAAAGATCGTGAAAAAGGTGTTCAACTTAGTAAAAACAGAAATTCTTGTCATACATACCTCAGCCATTGCAGATTGAACCTTCTGCATCCTCTTGGTTGGACTCATAGAATCTAAAAAGTCCATGTCGACCTGATTGATCAGGCAACGACTTGCGTTGTTGAAACGTCCAGCTAGCTCAAAAGAGCTTAAGTTTACGAAAGGAACACTAGACTTGTGTGCCTTGATGTTCCTAGCATAAACATGTTCTTCCTCTTCCAGAATCTGCTTTCCCTTGCCCGAGGGAGCCTTCTTCAGAGATGAATCCGAGCCACTGACCGCGGGTTCCCGTATTGTTATTCTCGGAAACTTGGTTCTCAGAGGAATAGCTTCAAAAACTTGCTCCATAGACTCGGAGGAGGCATCGTCTTTATCCTCTATCACCACCGGATTATCCGGTGTGGAAGCAGCAACTTTAGCCTTTGATTTATAAGAGGCCCTTTTCCTCTTCCTCTTCAGCGGCTCAACTCTGCTAGTTAGTTCTTCTGGAGGAGGAATTTCCTTCCTCTTCATGGCTCAGCGCATCCTTTACCCCCTCCATGACAGTTGCTAAATTTTGAAGTAAAAGAAAGCTTAGTTGCATAAACTCAACAATATAAAATAAGAAAAAGAAGTCGTGACTCACCGTCGGAGGTTTAAGAAAAGGGGGAGCCGGATCAGCAGTTCTCAAGGCCTCAGCAAAGGCTTTCATTGCAGTAAATTTCGCCATCAAAATCTTTCAACGGTTGTGTAACTCGGTTCTTGCAACTCTTGAAAGCAGAATTACAGTAAGAATATTGGCAAGAATAAAGAAAAAGTCGCTAATCCAAGATACTTACTCATATTAACCTTCAAACTTATATCATACGCAGATAAGATAAGTTCCTTTTTTAAGTCTCCCATCTTCGGTATCCAATTCCTCTGTACGAAGATTAGTTTCCGGTCTAATTCTACGGATATACGGGCATATCGCACTATGATAGCCTCCTCGTGGTTGCAGATGGGGACATTGTAATTAAACTCCTCTAATTTAGGATCTATGTCGAAACTCGTCTTGAAATTCCAACCCTGTCTACTGTACAGATAGCCGAATCTACTCCTAATAAATTTGTTGCTGTCAGGTAATACTCCTACTAATTTGAAAGATCTACGATGTAAAAAAGTGACCCAGCCAGCCCCATTCGTTTTTGAACCGCATAATCTAGCTCAGTATATATGACGAAAAGTCGTCATGCTAGGGTTCATACCCATCCCTTTGCTTACTAGAATTAAAGCCATAATACACCCCCACGCATTAGGGTAAAGCTCAGCAACAGTGACATTCAAGAGTTCTCAAACGACGCGAGAGAAAGGGTGTAACAGAAATCTTAGCCTTAACTCAAACGCCTTGTTATAAACTGCTATACAACCCCCGGAGGATAGCGAGCAGTGTCATATAACCCGGGCTTTACTACATCATATCTGTCGATTAAACCCCATTTCCTTGCCATAGTACGCCTGTCACTATCCAACAAGTCCATGTTCTTATTGTCAATAAAATAATTTAGTGGTCCGCCTTGAGGAATGTAGAACGGATGTGGAATGTTTTCTGCACTATCACGGCTAGGAGACACATGCGTCGTCCGTCATCTTCTTTTTATCTACATGAAACATCTCTAAAAGTTTAGGTTCAATCCTTAAATAACCCGGTTCAAAGGCTAAAGATACTTCCCAAGGATAGAGAAGTAATATTTCCGGAGGATAAAAAGGTGAAATGTCAGACTCATCATCACTTGGGATTGATTCATAATGCGGAGTCACCTGACATCCGAGGCTATCATCATCCGACTCTTTATAATCAATCCTGTTCCTTTTTGGAGTAGAAAACTCTGAGTCCTTATTTATGTCAAGTTGTGGTATTTCCTTACATAACTCCTCTAAGTATGGGGTATCCATTCCAAAAAAACAATTAAATTACAAAACAAGTATATAAATCAAAATCAAACACAATCCAATCAAGAATAGTTTGTAGATCTTTAAAAACACTTTGAAGATCAATGAAGATTATATGAAGATTATTTGATGATTTAATAAATTCAATTGAAGATCAAAGAATTAAATTGAGAAATTTAGGAGAAAAATCCAGAAATAGGGCATACCTGGTTTGAAAACTATGAAATGTTGTCAGAAATCACCAAACTGTCAGAGCTTCTCTTACTAGAAAATGGGTTGAATTTGCTTTTAAAAAATTCTCTCCCTAGAAGATTTTTAGAATAGTGCTCAAATGATTGGGTAGGTGAGTATTTATTACTCCCATTAATTGCGTTTAGAAATTTTTGTTCACACACTAATAGAAATACAACAATTCCAAGTGTTGCCAAAAATGCGAGCTTCCATAAGTCGGATCCCCTATTAACCCTACAGAGTGTTGGGGCCAAAATGACTAAGCATACCTATGTATACTCTTTAAGGTTCGAGACTTCTATAGTCGGACCCCCTTATTAACTGTACATAGTGTTGGGGCTAAAATGAATAAGTATACCTATGTATATAACAAGGTCCGAGACTTCTATAAGTCGGTCCCCCTATTGACTATACATAGTGTTGGGGCCAAAATGACTAAGTATACCTATGTATACTCCTTAAGGTCTGAGACATCTATAAGTCGGACCCCCCTATTGACCCTACAGAGTGTTAGGGCCAAAATGACTAAGTATACCTATGTATACTCAACATGGTCCGAGACTTCTTTGAGTCGGACCCCCCTAATGGTCTCACTAGATCCGAGACATAAAGAGGATTAATCAACATCTCAGCATCGTTAGCATTGTTCTTTCGCATATAGACCAAGATTAATTTCCCTGGTGAGATCTCTTCTCTTACCCTATATACGTGGGGCCAATGTTAGGGACTATAAATCCCATTTATTAGAAATAACTAGAATATCCTTGGTCAACAAGTCAACGGGTCAAAGGTTAAATACATAAGTCAACATCAATATCATCAAATTAACTATGTGTCTATGTAACCATTCAGCAGTTTATCAGTTCTCTTCTAACTGAAGACACTTCCATCAATAACTGTCCATTCTCTCGCAAAACCTCCTCCACTATGTGATAACCGATTTCTAACGCGTCGTTAAACACTAGAAATGCGACTATGCAAACAATATTTATAACACCCTAAATACAACTATAACGAGTATAGAGGTAAGTTGGGGATCAAACCACAACGACAAGGGCTAGGAAGATTAAGTGCAAGGTGTAGAGAAATATGGTGTGTGTAAGGAGAGTGTTTAAACTATACTAAGAAAGCGATAAACAAGATTAAGATAAGCTATGGAAAACAAACGGGGATGGTAAGGATCTACCCTAGGTCGATACAATGTTCTCATACAAAGCTAAGTCAAGGGAGATCGAGCGTGGCTCAATCGAGACACTCTAGATAGCGAGGGGAAGTTGATGACCTATAGCCATACGAACAACCCATAATCGCCCTATGTCCCACTAGGGTGTGGCAGGACAAGATTCGCATCGAATATCAATCAAACAAACCACAACAACCTCAACCCTAATCTAGCACATGAACAACATTCACCAAACCTAGGGTTTCACCAAACCAAAACCCCTAAGGAATCTACTCTAGCATATTGAAAGCAACTACAACTAAGAACAAGAAAGAAAGCATGTATGTGAACATTAGGGCAAGAAAGAAACTAGAAATAATGAAAGGTAAAGCAATAACTCTAACTATCAACTACACTAGAAAGCAATAACCAAAGCAAGAACAAGAAATGAAACCAAGAGAACAAGATTCAAAGCAATAATCAAACTTAATAAGAATAAAACATTAAATGGCATGAATGAAAGATAAACAAAGCCATAAAGAGATTGAGAAAGATAAACTTACATAAACTAAGGTGCTTGAATGAAAGGAATTGAAAATACAATGCTTGGAATGTAAACGAAAGTAATAAAACTCTAATCTAGGGCAAGGAATGAAAGAAAGCAATAAATGATGTTCTTAATGGTAGAGAGGGTTTCTAACCATCAAGGCATGAGGGTTACATTCAGAATAAGGGCATATATATATCCCAAGGGAAAAGGGGAAAAAACCCTAAAAAGATCCTACGGAAATAAGCTCGCGAAACAAAAACGCTGCGCAGAATTAAAGACAGATTCGCCCGAATTGGTGCCATTCGACCGAATGGTGGTCGAATTCGGTATTTCCAGTGACTACTGAAATTTGCCTTTGGAAACTACATGGAAGATTCGACCGAATTGATGAAGCATTCGACCGAATGTGCTAGGCTTCGGGGTTTCTAGTGGCTTTGTGGCCTTGGTCTTGAGTGCAGGTGTCCGATTCGACCGAATGGATCTAGATTCGACCGAATGGATCTTTCCTTGCCTCTTTACACATTCAAACAAGCTTCAAACGATTCCCGGCCTTCGCGATAACTTCGGGGGTGACTCAAAACACTTGTGAGTGCCTCGAAACACGTGTCTCTTCTTCAACTTTGATGTCTAAGCCTCGAACTCGATCCGATTTACCTCGAAACCTCCCGAAAACACCTAAAACGACCTCTAAACACCATGGAGACAAGAACAAGGTAAAATCGAGTGTAAAACGTATATAACCAATGTAAAACACCGAGACTCGACACCAAAGTGGGGACATAAATCGAGATCAGTTTCCAAGGATGGATGGTATAAAAGTAACCACCTTGCAGTTACAATTTCCCAAGGCACATCTCTTATAAATACAACATTCTTCCACCGAGATCAGGTTACGCAATTCTACTCTGAAAACTCACATATTAACACTAGTTCCTTTCTGAGCTGACTTAAGCATCAGAGGGCTTTCCCGGGACATCAGCCTACAGTTTAGTCTCTCTCTGTGGTTGCAGGTCTATCACTCCGGAAGTCAGATCACTTCACTTCCTAAATTCGAAGGTACTTCCTCTTTAAAGTCTCCTTTACAAATTCGACATTTTCTTAGCGGAAACAATTCCACTTGACTATATTTTAGCTTATAAATTAAGCACAAAATACAAATGAAAAGTGATTAGTGAATAGTAACCAAAAAGTAAATGTTACAAGTAGGAAGAGTAGGAGGGATTAATATTAGTATAGTTTAAGCAAAAGATAAATGATGGCTTAAAAACATGATGGACAATATATGTAGAATATAGATATGCTTTTATAACTCTTTGAAAGAGGTTATCAATCATCATTGTAACAGACTCAAAATTTCTAATCTTAGTCATCTCCGACCAATTCTTAATTCCTTCAATTATATTCCTAATTCTTGATTATTGAACTCATCAACCGTTACAAAATTCCTAAATGTTATTTCAACTAATTATCATTCCCGAAATAATTTCAAATTTTTTATTTTATTAGACTCTAGATTGAATTAATATCCGATTTAATTTTTGAATTCTTTATTATTTATTTCATTTTACATGTCCGATTTCTTAAATTAATTTTAATATGAAACTTTATTTATATTTTTTATCAGCCCAAGGGTTTTAATTATTATTACAAAAATATTAAAATCATATAATAAGTTTACGGTTTACTAAAACTTTATGTTTAAAATTATTATCTCTTTATTAATTTCGTTTACTTAAGGTTATTTGTATCTAAGGTTTAAAAATGGGATACAAATAACAGGTTATTTGTATCTTATGTTTCAAACAGGTGATACAAATAACCTGTTATTTGTATCGCCTGTTTCAAACATGCGATACAAATAACCAGTTATTTGTATCCCTTGTTTCAAACAGGCTATACAAATAACCCTTATTTGTATCTTTGGTTTTCAAACGATACAAATAATGTGTTATTTGTAACCCACTTGTTAGTAACCCCCAATATAAGATACAAATAAGCTTAAAAATGAGATAAAAATAAAGATTTTTTTACTAGTGCTTATTTTAACGACTTTAACACTTTTATTTAAACATTCAAACTAGAAAATTTTTCTTATTGTTAACTTTAATGATTTTTTTTAAGCTTGTTTTATTACTACAAATCCTAATTACCAAAACTAACCTAGTCAAACCTAACATAATTTTTTCATGCTTAATTACTTAGTTACACAAGTTAACCAAAATTTTACAAAATAATCACAAAACCATACTTCCCATATGGCTAGTTCTACCTATCAATTATAGGCCATGTTTGGTCATATTTTTTAATCAAAATATCTCAACTACTTTGCCATAAACTCATACTTTAAATACACATACTTTATACTTCTACCTTGCAAAAATTGGGAACAAAAATTCACCCAAACAAACCCCCTAACCGTGTAAAATAAGGGCTAAATGCCACTTATTTTTCTCCTATTCTTTTCCTCTTAAAGTCACTTGATAATATCACTCACAAAGTTTCTAATTTATTAGTTAAAGAAAATCAAGAAGGAACATAATAATCACTTTTATAGCTTGAATTATCATTTTTTTTGGGAGCATAGTTGGATATCATTTTGGGTACTTGAAAGATCATCATTTTGGAGTTCTAAATACTTAGCTTGGAGGATCATACTACTTATATTCTATGTTAATATGGTATAACTTCTTACCCTACTCTTTATATGAAATCACTACAAAAAAAACGCATGTTACCGACTGCCAAAAATAGTCGGTGATTGGTCGGTATAGAGCTATACCGACTAATCTCCGACTAAAAACAAATAGTCGCTATAGAATAGTCGGTAAAACAATATAGTCGCAAATATAGTCGGAATTCCGACTATTTGGTCTTTGGTCGCAGATTAGTCGCATTTCCGACTACTACATTTAGTCGCAATATAGTAGCAAACCACCGACCATTTACCTACTAGATCACAGTCGCAATATACCGACTGCCTATATAGTCGGAGAGTGGTCGCTGCCTTTTAGAATGCACTGCAGTTTTTTCAAAAAAGAAAAAAATTTAATTACATATTCCGACTACCTACCGACTACATCATAGTCGGAAACGTCAAACCTTAGTTTGACCAAAAACTTTACCAAAAAATGGCGGTTCGGATCCCGACTACCATCTAGTAGCTATGTAGTCGGTAGTTAGTTGGAATATAATAAAATTCAAATAAAACCTACTATTGTACCGACTATTCTCCTACTACATTTTAGTCGGTAGTTAGTCGGAAAATAAATTAAAATTAAAATAAAAAAACTGGTCAAATGTGGTCAACGATGTTGACCACAATTTGACCAGTTTTTTTATTTTAAAATTAAACCTAAACTATCACAATAATAAAATAAACAAACGCAAAAAAATAATATATAATAGACATAAAAATAATGTTTCCGACTAGTTAATGTTTGAAACCATTAAAATACAAATAAAAAAACAACAAATACAAGGACTTAATTTGGCGGAGGCGGAGGAGGATGTCTTTCCATAAAGACGGTGCGCATAAAGTGGAACATATTGTTGACCTCTTCTCTCAACCGTCGATGCTCCTCCATGAGTGATTCATGCTCCTCCCTTGAAATGTGCGAGTTGAGGCGTTCCTCAACTCGGGCCATAGCCTGATTTAGACTATCCAACCTCTCGTTCATCACTTGGGTTGGGGAAGGAGCGGCCTGGTGTTGAGACTGCGGCGCCACAACATCGGCGTAATAAACCGGTGCCGCATCACCAACACCAAAGACACTCTTGGAGTTCTTCTTCGTCGACTCCTGAGATTCGATGTTATGGACGGCCTGAAAATAGGCGTCGTTAACATCCTTTTCAGGCGCACCGACGGGAAGATTGGCAGAGAGACGAAGGTATTCCTCCTAAACAACAAAACAATATAATTTGTAAAAATTTCGGCAGAGTAACGACTATAAATTAACTAAACCAAAACTTAAAAAAAATCCTGAAATATTGTAAAACATTCTAAAATCCAGTGTTCTAAGACATTTATTTTACCAAACATTTAATTTACCAAAAGATAATCTACCAAAGAACTAACGAAAACAACTATCAAACCAGCATTTCCTCAAAATCCAATATCAAATTAACCTAAGAAATATTCTAAAACATTTAATTTATATCACAAGCTAACCTACCAAAAAACTAACTACGCAATTATTTCGATAATTACCAAAAAAGGCTAATCTAAAAATAAGTAAAATAGATCAGAAAATGCACTTACGTTTATGGCCCTGGACTTCTCGTTGACCCATTGCAACACGTCCTTTGTACGCACCTTATGAGTGCGTAGAAACAACTCATAAGAGACGCATACTTGCTCGTCTTGTTCCTACAATAACAAAGTTAAAGGTTATACTAAATTAAGTTTAAATATTAATGCTATAAAAATAATAAACCAAATTACTAAAAGATTAAGGTTATACCAAGATGCTAATGTCCTCAGCGATTAACCGATCCGCTCGGTGGTGACTTCACGACACCGCCTTCATTGCCCCTGACGACGTCCTCCTCCCTTCTAACCACTAGCCTCGACTTTTACTTTTCCAGTGCTAGTATCCAACGCCCTAAGTTCTCCTCACACGCTGTGGGCTTGTACTCTATTTTCTTCATATAACTTCTTTGATGATGCATAATGTCCTTAGATCGAAGCTTGTCTTCTTCTCCCACCTCCAGCACTCGGAAGTGATAGATGGATCCCAAGACCGGTTTCAAACGCATTAAAACAATCAGATTAGTATAACAAAGCAAGTCAATAAAAGTTAATCAAATAATGAAGAAATTAAGTACATAGCCTTACTTGAAACTCGGTTCCAATAAAACTCGATCGCTTCCTCGATAGGTGCTTCCAAGCCCATCCATTAGGATCTTGGTAGGTCTCAAACGCCCTACGGATGGACGGATAATTGGTTGCCACCGCTCGGGCAAACGGTCCCTGCAGAACCATGGTGGGATTGAAGAGTATGCCGCGCGCCCTCAAGAAGTCAACTTCCTGGGTCCTAGCGCCACGCTATGGGCATGTGACTACACCGAGAGGAGTGATAGCCCTCTCGCCCTCCTAAAATCGCAAAGAAAATGCTCTTTAAACCCCGGAAGGGCTGAGAGAGAGGCGTATGACGAGGCTCGTGGTCGTAACGCGATGGTGTGGTAACGACGCATTCACATGTGATGGTTGTCCCAGACGTGTCAATACCGTCCCAAGTTGTTTCTCATTCTAGGCATCTAAATTTCGAAAATCAAAAATTATAAATAATTATAAATAATTTCGAAAATCAAAAATTATAAATAATTTCGAAACAAATATATACAAAAAATCAGAAATAATAATTTCATGCAAGATTATTTATAAATAATAATAATAAAAAAATTATTTCAAAAAAATTTCATGCAAGATTATTTCGAAAATCTTATACATAGATTATTTCGAAAATAAATGAAAAATCAAGAAAAAATCGGAAATATATCCCTTAAAAAATCTGAAACAAACCCTAATTTCATGCAAGATTACCAAACAAAAAAACATGTAAAGTTAACAATTTCATGCAAGATTATTACATAAACATATTACATTTAATAAATTTAAAAACAGAAATAAACATATTAGAAAATCAAACCCTAAAAAACACGAAATTGACGTAAATAACACGTAAAAAAATACAAGAAATTACATGCAATAAACCCTAATCTCATGCAAGATAGTTAAAATATTCGAAATTTAAATAATTAAAAACCCTAATTTCATGCAATAAACCATCAAACCCTAAAAAAAATAAGGTACATAATCACTCTCATAATCAAACCATCAAACCCTAAAAAACATGTATTTAATCTAAATTTCAAAAAAAATTTAAAAAGAATACTAACCTTTAATAGTAGTCGGAGTGTAGTTGAGATGTACTAGTCGGAGAATGACACAAACACCGGTCGGAGATGGGTACTTAGTAAGAATGTGGTAGGAATGAGAGAAATAATGAAAGAAGAAAACGACGAAGAAGGAGTTAGGAAATGAAAATGTTCGAAATTTTGGTGAAGTGCTGGTTTATATATCACCAGATCTCCGACTACACTGCGACTACAGGATAGTCGGTATATAGTCGGTGACTTTTTAACCTACTTCACTCAATGCCAACAGTAACTTTTAGAAGACGCTGGAAAGTAAAAACCTTTTCAAGATTCCGACAACTTTCTAACTAACATGTAGTCGTGGATAGCTCGTGACATTTGTTACCTACCGATAATTGCCAGCAGTAACTTTCAGAGCACCTCGTAAATGAAAAAAACTTTTCAAGTATTCCGACTACTTTGACTAGCTGATAGTCACGATAGCCTGTGATATCAAAAGTTGTTTTCTTCCCAATGCCCGAGAACAGAGAAGCTCTCCGGGAAGCTTCTAATTTCAAAATAGCACCAAAAATTACGAGCTAAAGTAACGTTATACTTGTTTTACTTGTTTATACTTGTTTTTGTGAAAATAATTACAATATTTTTTTTAAAGTTAGAAATGTTGAATATTGAAACTTATTTCAAGAGAAATAAAATTTAGTAGCTAATTGTGAAAAAAAATATTAATTTAAAGACTATGAATAGAATATTAAGTTATTAGTGTAAATTTATTTAACAAATGAATTACTAAAAATAAAGTTTTAATTAAAGTTTAATGAGTAAAACTTTAGTAGTCAACTAAGAAGGGCATAAAGGTAGAATATTATTAAATAAGAAAGTTAATATCTAAGTTGGTCAAAGTCAAAGTCAACTTGTAGTAAAAATGTGATGTGTTTGTGTGAAATTATTTGTGTGTTGATTGAATGACCCTGATAGTAAGGAAATGTCGAACCATGGACCGGCATGTAAAATCCCGGCGCCCGTGGCCGGCACGTAAAATGCGGTATTAGACAGGGGGTTAGCTACCTATCTTGTAGAAGCTCGAGCATAAACATTGGCGGGGTGACGACCCCCACCACAGTTAGATATAGGGCTTTGGCCCTAATCTAGCCAGACCCTTACATATATCAGGTGTCATATTGTTGTGCTTGTTGATCAGTGATAAACTTAATTACTATTGTTGCTATGAGGCATGGTACGGTTATGAGTATTAACCAACTGAACTTGCTTAAGTATTAAGATTACCGAATTGTATAAGTGGCAGTAACGTACTTCTGCCAGGGTTAAGAATGGTATCTTAATGACTTAAAAGTGTGGAACAGTAAAAGAATATGGTAAAAGTATACAATGGTGTCAATTGTACTCTAATTTTTATTTAGTAAATGTAGTGTATTATTTCCGTATTTTGAGCTGGATGGGGAGTTATGCTCGGCGTTAAGCGCTGACCGATTCAATCGGCTGTCATCCGTATTATGGATGGCAGTATGTTGCAGGATTTAGTTTCAGGTTCCGATCTAGGCCGCAGCCACAAATTTTATTAATGCTATCGAGGACTTAGCTGCAAATATTTTTTTTATACTCCATATTTAATGATTTTGACGTATTTAATTTTAAATATTATGTATTTTTGAAACGAACGATATGTATTTTTATTCTCCTACTTTTTATGTAATATTTATCATTTCTTATTAATATTTTTTTTATTCTAAAGGTTTTTAGCAGATCGGCATTTTCAGAATTCCGCATTATTTTATAAATAAATTTCATTAACGTTAATTACGAATCGTGATTGCCGCTTCTATTACAATCATTTATCGTAGTTGGACAAAGTTTTAAAAATCTTTAAAAAAAGAACTGTAGTTCTTTATTTCTTCTAAAGTACCACATTGATTTGTTTTTTGGTTGAATTTATTAATTATAAAACATACTCTAATAGATTGAGTTTTTACCTTATCGATAAAACTCTATAGCCAACTATCAACTTAATTCAATATTAACCTGATTGATAGAACTTCATTACCAACTAATATTTGAAAAATAAAGCTCAAATCCAATTTGTGTTCGTAAAAACCAAACTAATTATTGACTGATGACAACTCGAGCGCGATAAAAATTGACTCGATTTATTTTCAACTGATATGAATTGATGCTAATCCGGTAACACGAATAATCATTGTTAAATCAACCCATAACTAATTCATGTGACTTAAGTATGACATGTCGCGGCATACAACCGAAAATTAACTGATTTGAAATCCGACCGAACTGAATGACACTCCTCTGAAACAGACGTGATGTCCTAAAACATGAACCTATAGATGAGTAGTTGTATGTAGTTTATATTTTGTGGGTTGTTGCTCAACTTTAAGTATTACTTTTAAAATTTAAGTTAAATGTTACAGTTCTTATTTTACTTGTGAATTAACAAGTTCATGATTATTTATCCTCTCCTCTTATATCCTCTAACTATAAAAAATATGCAAAGCAACAATACTATTCATCCTTTCATCTATGAACAGTGTTTTTTTCTTTAATTCTGGTTAAGCCACGTGTCCTTGGGAGTATCAGATCTTGCCACGCGTCCCTTTCTCTCTTCTTTCCCTCTAAGTGCTCCCTTCTTCTGACGTCCTCTTTCCCTAAACCATTTTTTAGCTTCAACCCTACATTTCCCCTCTCTGAAGCAAGATTAAATCAGGCAATTGCTCAGTCCGACTCTCTTCCGGTCACCAAATGTAAGTTTCGGTCACTGATTTCCGTTGTCAATCTCTCTATTTTTGTTGATTTGTTCTTTGTGCTGATATAATTATGTGCAGATCTTCAATCTTCAAATGAAGAAGAAGGAGGTGAAGGAGCTACACTTTAACTACCCAGAAATTCTCAAGCTTCCCATCTCATCCATTGTTTGGCGTTTTATACTTTTGTTAATCCTAAATTTCACGGTGTCTGCCAATTGATTGATGAGAGAGATTCAAACACGAGGCTTAAACTCGATTGTTGCGTTTCTACTTTGATTAAGGTCAGTTTTCTTCACATTCATTTTGTTTTTTTACTTTTTTTATTTTTCATTCTGGTTTTTTTTTAATCTTCACTTTCATTTTTGGGGTTTGATTTGGATTTTGGTTGCTTGAATTTTTTTTTTTGATGAATGAGAATTTACTTCATTGATTAGGGTTTTGTTACTAAGAAATTTGGGATACGGTGATTTCTCTTCTAGTTGGATTTTTTTAATCCGGTGATTTCTCTTCTAGTTGGAAAGCGGTCTCCTCGAATTGCTTTGATATGACTTTTGATACAGCTTGCCAATCTTTCATGTTTTGCCTTAAGCTGGGATACGGTAAATAATAAACTTGGGAAGCTTGACTAGCTAGCACAAAAGGATCATACTTTCTATAGGATCGACCAATATGAACGTCAACCAGCTTGTAACGCGAATGGATTCTCGTACCATGGGCGTATCCGCTGGTAGTCTGATCAAACCATTGACATTTGAACAAAGTGACCTTTTTAATTGGTTGTGCTCGATACTCGAGGTTTATGATGTCCTCTAACTTACCATAAAAATCGGTTTCATCCAGACTGTTATCATCAGATTTCACGCACACCCCGCTGTTCTCAGTAGATTTCTTTTTTGCGGAATGGGAGATAGTGTGAAATCTATAACCATTTACGTAACAAACATCATAGCGACGTGCCTTCTGCAAAGGTCCCTCAGCGAGGTCCTTTAGAATATCGGCATTATCCACACCGTCAAGAAACCCGTCCCTAGACTGCATATAAAATCAATAAGTCAATGTTAATTCGTAATACTATTTACACAACAAATTACGATGGTAAAGGTGTACTCATAATCTGTTTAAACCAGCGGGCAAACTGGTCTTGGACCACATGGTCAACTTGCTCTGCGTTTAGATTGGGTTCGTACTTTGTGATTAAGTGTACGAATTGATCATAAAATTGATTCACCTCCGGAAAATTTCACAGAACATAAGTCTGAGCAATATTGAGATCTGCTTCATCCAGCATCAGAGCCTTACCCCGCCCATAAAGTTTGATTGGGTGTGTGAATATGGACAAAACACCCGATCTCACGTTATCAAAAAATCCGTCATCATTTCATATGTCGAATGTCTAACTCTGCATCGAATGTCTGGCCCAAAGTAATGCGTGACAAAGTATGATGCTTCTTCTGTAAGATATGCGTTACAGATCGAGGCCTCAACATGCGCCTTGTTTTTGACATTAAGCTTTAAATGTCGAAGATACCTGTAATTTAATCCTACTATTAATTATTAAGACATTTAATAGCAGTTAGTTTAGACATGTAATAGTAGTTACCTCTCAAAGGGATACATCCACCTATATTGTACCGGACCAGCAATTCTTGCCTCGTAAGCTAGGTGAACAGGCAGATGTTCCATAACATCGAAGAATGTTGGAGGAAATATACTCTCGAGCTTACATAGCACCACTGCAATTTCCTCGTTCAACCTCCACATATCTGCGACAGCTATATTCGGAGAAGTAAGACTTCTAAAGAACAGACTAACTTCAGTAAGTGCTTCCCAAACGTTGGTTGGCAGCAACTCCCGAAATGCTATTGGAATTAGTCGCTGCATGAACACATGACAATCATGACTCTTCATCCCAAATATCTGATGTTTAGCCATGTCGATATTCCTAGCTAAATTGGAAACATAACCATCAGGAAATCTTAGAGTCTTAAGCCAATCTAGAAGGACAACCCTTTGTTCTCTGTTGAGTGTGTATGATGCTTTGGGGATGGTAGAACCCACTGGATGCAATTCCGATCGGATCCCGAGCTCGACTAAATCTTGACGTGCCTTGAGATGATCCTTAGTTTTTACCGCCACACACATTATTGTGTTGAAAATGTTATCAAAGAAGTTTTTCTCAATGTGCATCACGTCAAGGTTGTGACGGATCATGTTTGTGCTCCAGTACGGCAAATCCCAAAAAATACTTCTCTTTTTCCATCCAACACAATGTTTACTGACTTCCGCGTAGTACTCAGCTGCATCGTCTTCAAACACCCGTAAAAACCCTAAACGATCCAGCTCCTTTAAAAGCTCATTTCCTGTACGTATTTCGGGCATTAAAGCCTTCTCAACAACTCCACGGCTAAAACGCACCCGGTTTCTACGAAATGGGTGTGTACTATCTAAAAATCTTCTGTGTGAGTCAAACCAACTCACTTTTCTGCTGTGTCTTAAATAAAAGGCTTTGGAGTCATCCATGCAGTAAGGACAAGCGTGCACGCCAGATGTACTCCACCTAGACATCATCGAATAAGCTGGAAAGTCGTTGATTGTCCACATCAAAGCTGCACGAAGTTGAAAGTTCTGCCTCTTGGATACGTCGTACGTCTGGATCCCATCTTCCCACAACAGCTTTAACTCATGTATCAATGGCTGCAGGTACAGATCAATCTTATGTTTTGGATTGTGAGGGCCCGGGACGATCACCGTTAAGAACATGTACTGCTTTTTCATGCACATTAAATTTATGTTTTTCAATTCATCCCTCTCTTCCCGGATGCATACTCGATTGAAATTGACCAAGTATGCATCCGAAGAAGAGAGGGACAAAGTAAAAAACAACGCAAGCATCTACTTGTTTAAAGTAAGCAAAACATATCTAATATCATACCTAGAATATTTGGAGAGAATAAAGTAAAGAGAAAGTAAGGAGGTAGGAGGTAAAATGTAAAATGTAAGATAGATTTACGCTGACGGCTATTTATAGAACAATTTCTCATATTTCCGACTAAATTCCGACTAAGCTTCGACTACAAAACGATCGGTATAGTGTCGGTTCATCAAAGGTTGTGCCCAGTTGATGGTTTTAAAATTCAAATTACCGACCAACCTGCGACTACATGGACAGTCGCAGATGAGTCGGTATATAATTTAAAAAAATTTAAATGAGCTCTTTTTAAAATGCCGACTAATTTCCGACTCACCTGCGACTAAAGAACAGTCGGTATACTGTCCGTTCATCAAAGGTTGTGCCCAGTTGCTGGATTTTAAAATTCAAAATAGCGACTAAACGGCGACTACATGCACAATCGCAAAATAGTCGGTATAGTTTAAAATAAAAAATTAAAATGACCTTTTTTTCGGGCCATTTTGGAGTTGAAATTATAAGTATTATTTCGATTAAGTACTTATAATTATTACAACAAAATGACACAAAAAAAAGCTCATTATAATTTTTTTTTAAATTGAACCATTAAATTTATGTTTATCACTTCAGCCACCTCTTCTCCAACTCGACTCGATTGAAACTAACCATGTACGAGCTTGAGGAAGAGCGGGGCAAAGTTAAAAACATTTTTTAATGGTTTTTAAGACATTTTTTATTACTGGCTATTCACTAGTCGAATCCAGATGTGAATTTATTAATAAAAATTATTTAATGAGGTTTTTTCCCGCCATTTTGAGGTTACAATTATAAGTACTAAGTTGAAATTGTGTTTTTCCTTAAATATATCCTCGTATGTACTATAAAATTCAAAACGTTAAATATATGTTTCTCAAAATTGTAAAAATTGAGCATCATAAATTTTACTTTTATGAGTTGAATAAGAATAATTTTTTCATTGCATGGCATTGGTTCCTCCATAGTGCAATTTACAGCCTACAAAAAAATCCCTCCAGCTCACCATTAAGTTCTTATATGTTTTTGACACTAATCATATCGAAAACAAATAGGAACTACTTAATGGTGAACTGAGGAGTACAATAGGCGTAATTTACACTATCGAGGAAAACCAACGCCAGAATCGAAATTATTCTTTTCACTAGCAATTATAAGTAAAATAATACGTTGCTCATTTTCTACAATTTTGAGGAACATATTTTAATCGCTTCTAAACATTTTAGAGTAAACGAAATAAGTAAGAAAACAAAAATTTCAGCTTATTGACAAAGTTCGAACGTATAATATCAAATTTATGTTTCACAATTTGTCCCGTTCAACTCACCCCCACACTTGAGTGAAGAAACTCGATTGTGGAGAGTGAGGATGAACGGGACAAGAGAGAAACATGCCAAAGAATTTTACACCTCTTTTCACAATAAATGGAACCGTTTATTTTATGTTTTTCAACTTGTCGTTCTCCACCTCCATCCCCTACTTAATCAAAACTCACTCAAGCAGGAAAATGGAGGCGGAGAGGGACAAAATAAAAACAGTTAGAAAATGGAATTTTAGAGAGAAAGAAAGGAAAGGTTCGAAGTGAAAATGACGTTGAGGGGGGGTATTTATAGACAAACTCAGTAACTTTCCGACTACTTAACGACCAAAAGTTAGTCGGAATTCAGTCGGGGCTCATTTTAATTACACGTGTTTGAGGTTTTTTTTTGCGACTAGATACCGACCACAAATATAGTCGGAAACCATGCGACTAAGATATTTGGTCGCAAGTACGTCGGCATTTTGCTACCATTTCTGTTTAGTCGGAAAGTGGTCGGAAATGCCGACTACAAGCTGTTAGTCGGTATTTAGTCGGTAATTTCCGACTAAAAATGGGTAGTCGGTATTTTTGGTCGGAATTTTGCAAAATTTTTGTAGTGAATTTTACATTATATTTACTTTATAATATGCAAAGTATGAAATATGTTGAGTATGTTTAAGTAAGAATTTAGTTTAATGAAATTATAATTAAGATCATATCAAGTATGTTTATGTTAAAGTTATTTCTATTATATTAATTAGTAATTTTTTATCATTGTTAGGAAGTTGTGTGAAAAAAAAAGTATTCTAGTAATATTAAGTATTTTTTATATGTTAAACCTAGTATTAGTATGTTTGGGGGGTTATGTGTTACTTTAAGAATGTTATTATGTTTAATATTTTTTATTGGTATTAGAATTTTTTTCAATATGCGTATGTTTGCCTTTGAACTAGTTTATAAAGTTGTGTGCTATTTTACAAACATGCTTTTATTAAGTATGATCTTATGTTAAAAATTATTGTCATTCTACATTATTTTGATATTAGAGCAAAACCTTAAATTATATTAAATTTCTTTGTTATTGTTAAAATTTTTTTTTAGTGGTTATGTTGATTATTTAAATTTAGAATTTAAATGATAAATTAAATAAGGTTCTTTCTATGTGAAAAATGTCCAAAAATAATCATAGGTCATTTTGCAACTATCATTTAAAAAAAAGTTTTATTTACTATTTTAAATTATTATAAGTATTTTTTTTATAATAAATATCAAATTAAAAAGATGGATTTTAAAAATAAAAAATTATACTCTCTCTGTTCAATTTGACTAGTCCCATTTGACTAGTCACGGATTTTAAGGTCGTAGTGGGGTCCATTAAAAAGGTGGTAGTTGGGTATTTTAATTGATTAAATTAATTGTAAAGGTGGTAGTGGAGTATTGGGAATTGAAAAAGTGGGTGTATTTAGGTAAGAAAAGGTTAGCCAAAAGAGGAAATGGGACAAGTAAACTGGAACGGAGGGAGTAAGTTATAAAATATTAAAGTGTTTTCTTGTGCATATGAGATTTTTTTT